>CABFVZ010004841.1:0-14830 GCA_902151445.1 Timema monikensis | reverse complement strand
TTTTTGCCGCTAGTGCTGGGGCGGCCTAATTCAATTCACTAATAAATCTCGTAAGCACAATTTACGAAACACACGTACTCAACGTTCTAAACAATAGAGGGGTGTGCGAGGATCAATTTTTAAATTTTAAATGCGAAGAAAAATGAATCAAAGTCGGTCAATTTTATTGTTGTCGTCACATCACACTACTATTAATTTTTAAATCATATAAGTACCTACATTTAGTTATTATTATTATTATTATTAGCACCGCGTCTTACTACCCGTTCGGGTTATACGCACTTACGCTAATGTGTAATGGTAGGGTGATAGTGAGATGAAATGAAGGATCTACAGTTTAACGTGGAATCCGAACCACGGTGGAGGCCTGGCATTCCTCACATTCACAAGATGTCTTGTCAGAGGTGAAGGAAGGGTTTGGTAATCAGATAAATCTTTGCCGGGACCGAGGATCGAACCACGGCCGCCAGCACAGAAGTCTGACACCTTACCCCTAGACCACCAGGTCACCCCTACATCTAGTTAATGAGAAAGGCTAGAAGGAAAAACAAAGCACACCATATTATTTAATGCTGACATATCTGAGTGTATCCATGCTACGTTATAGATGTTATTTAATAACCAGTCTGTGATCAAATAGAGCTTAGAAACGGTTTTAAAAATTATTCTGGTTTGAAATATGTCGTATTCAGTGATATAGCCAATCTAGTCATAATATATAGAAATTTTCTTCTTTTTCTGAAAAGTTTCAAAGATGCAAAGTTAATTGTGGGTGTCAAAGAGAATGCTGTTTGACCTTCGACAAGGATATTTTGAAACTTCGCAAACCCCTACTAAACAACGCACAAGAAGACGAGTAAAAAATACCTTTATATTTGCACATCCGATAATCCGCAATTAACTCAAATCTCCGCGCACCTCTCTCCAACCAGCCCTTGCGGTGGAACTAAACCAGTGTCGCAACTCCCCCAACAGGTTGCGCTGAGCGCGCTGCGACAGAAAGTAGGGCAGTGGCCTGGTTTACCCCGGTCTCCCCTAGTCGTAATGTTCAGCGACTGATTGCTACAAGATGAATGGAAATAGGGGAGGGGAAGAGAGTTAACTCTATAATAGTGAAAGGGGGGCCGTGGCATCATCCCTTGATCGAGGGGTGAGGGAGGATGGTAATGAGTCAACTGATCACAACATTGTTCGTTATCAACCCTTCGGTGTGTTAGTATAGGGTGGGTCAGCGTAAAGCCTTTTTTTTTTCAGTTACGATTATTTAGTTTAAAGAGCTTTCATCTGTAAAATGAATGAGCCATTGTTAAATTTTAGGTTTATAAAAATGATTCAAAGAGAATGTCACTGTAAGGTCAACCTAATGATATCCTACCAATGTTATAAAAATGAGTTGGTGTCTGTCCGTTACTCTTTCGCGCTAAATTAACAAAATCAATAGTGCTTACATTTTGCATTCACCTAACTCGGACGTCCGTCTAACATGCAGGCTAATTGAAATTTGAAGCAAAATGGCGGTTACAAAACTTTTTTGTCCTTTATCAAAACTTTTATTAATCAGATTTTCATTGGATCAACATTGAAAATTCTTTCAAAAGACTATATTGCCGAAGACTGGAAGAAAGGGGTTTGATTCCAGACGGGTCTACTGAGGGTTGTTTTCTCTAAATGGTTTTCCACTCTTCCCCATACAAATTAGGGTACACTTCTCTAAATTCAACCATCCTAATAACTAATCCATTAGTGTTACTAGAACGGGCACAGGTCATTTAGCCTAAAGTGTAGACCAAATGACTTTAGGCCAAATGACTTTTAGGCCAAATGACTTTAGGCCAAATGACTTTAGGCCAAATGACTTTAGGCCAAATGACTTTAAGACAAATGACTTTATGTTAAATTAATTTTTAGGCCATTTATTTAAAGTGTCTATGTTGTCTTCGGAAACATTCGTTATGATTTTTAGTGATGTTACTAGATAGCGAGGTGTGTAATGTTTAGTTAAATAGTATATACTACCGTTTCAAAATATATTTCTCTTTCTCAATTTACTTCTGCCCAAGGTATACTTATGTTTTAATGTCGCTACTTAATTTTGAGGGGATGATATTTCAAAGTAATGTTTCGTGTGTTCCATTTATTTTTCACATTCTTACAAATACAATACGTTCGGATGTTTCCATGTGGCTACTAAATTTTGAAGGGGGGATATTTCAAAGTAATGTTTAGTGTAACACATCTATCTTTTAACATTCTCTCTCACATACATCTTCTTTCATTTTGTCTCAGACTTTTTCCCCCTCTCACACTCTCTCTCCACTCACACACAATATTAAACCATCTTTCACACATTATATTTATCACACTCGATCTTAAACTCTGTTTAAGGTGTGGCAGAAGGGAGCGCGAGTATTTTTACAGTTTTTACAGAAATGAATTTTTTTGGTTAAAATAAATAAAACAACAGCGAGTTTAGTTGTTTGCACATGCTAATAACAACAGATCTTGAATATCTGTCAAGGGTGTCCTAGAATTTTGTCAAAACTTTTTATCTTTATTTAAAAAGTTTTGGCAAAATTCCAGGACACCCTTAACAGATATTCAAGATCTGTTGATATTAACATGTGCAGAAAACTAAACTCTATGCTGCTACTGGAGAAATATTTGATTCAATTTGGCCAAAAAAATTTCAATTCCGTAAAAACTGTAAAAATACTTTCGCTCCCTTCGGCAGCACCTTAAACTCACTCGCTTTCTCTCATTCTTTCTCTCTCTCAAACTCTTCATCTATTTCAAACTCTTCCTCTATATCAAACTTTCCCTCACACGCTCTTACATTTTCCCTATTTCTCGAACACCTTCTCTGTCTCAAACTCTCTTTATATGTCTCAAATTCTTTCTCAATTTCTCTCTCTCTCTCAAAATCACTCTTTTCCTCAAACGCTTTCTCTCTCAAATTCTTTCTCTCGAACTTTATCTCATTCAAACTATCTCTCAATGTCTCAAACTCATTCTATTAAACTCTGTCTCAATATTTCTCTCTCTTTCATTCAAACTTTCTCTAAAATTTTCTCTCTTTCACACAATACCTCTCACAGTTTCTTTCCCAAAATTTGACTCATTTTCACACACACACTTATAAAATAATATTAATAATTATTATTATTATTATAATGATAGTTAAAGATCTAGTCAAACCCATCATTTAAGTTTATATATATGGTCATTATGATATTGATGCTTACTGGTAAAATTTATTTCACACGTCGCTATTATATACATTTAATAATACAATAGGTGGCCTGGTGGTCTAGGGGTAAGGTGTCAGACTTCTATGCTGGCGGCCGGGGTTCAATCCTCAGTCCCGGCTAAGATTTATCTGATTTCCAAACCCTTCCTTCACCTCTGACAAAACATCATGTGAATGTGTGGAATGCCAGGCCTCCACCGTGGTTCGGATTCCACGTTAAACTGTAGGTCCTCCATTTCATCTCATAATCACCCTACCATTACACATTAGCGTAAGAGCGTATAACCCGAACGGGTAGTAAGACGCGGTGCTAATAATAATAATAATAATAATAATAATAATAATAATAATACAATAGGCCTAGCTTAAAACATTGCTTTAGTCCAGTAACTTTAGGCAAAAATCGGGCGTCACTTCAGAAAAATGCCAAGTGAGTGAACTGAATATTGGTTTCCACTTTTACTTTGCCTTTCTAAATAAGTTGTCAAAAGTTCCTATCATTCGATTGTTCAATTTCACTGCGCGTAAAAAGTGCTGAAAATGGAGTTATTTATTGTTTTTCGCTAATATCTTCGTTTCTATTAATTTCATAACTATGAGATATGCTAACAAAGAAATAAAATCGAAAATGTATATACAAAAAAGGTGGTTTAGTGTTTTGTGAGCTACTGTCGATATATTGTTTTGTTTGTAGAATTGAGATTATAAGTTTGTCGGGGTAAAGCTGTATGTAGAAGATATGTCAATGTTTTTAGAAATATTGTAACTATCTCGCATCAGTTGTGCTATCTATATTCAGATGAAACAACTAACAGTAGGGTGACCTGGTGGTCTAGGGGTAAGGTGTCAGACGTCTGTGCTGGCAGCCGGGGTTCAATCCTCGGTCCCGGCACAGATTTATCTGATTGCCAAACCTTTCCTTCACCTCTGAGAAGACATCTTGTGAATGTGTGGAATGCCAGGCCACCACCGTGGTTCGGATTCCACGTTAAACTGTAGGTCCTTCATTTTCATCTCACAATCACTCTACCATTACACATTAGCGTAAGTGCGTATAACCCGAACGGGTAGTAAGATAATAATAATAATAATAACTAACAGTACTTTTTACTTTCCGAAAATACCCGAAGGTTTTCAATTTACATTTTATGCCAAATGGCTTTTGTGAAAGTAATTTTTGGACCAAACGCCTTTAGGCCAACTGCCACGCCCCCTCCCTGGCCACAAATCTGAAACAGTTTGATGGATTTTGTTCAAACTTGATATCTAGATGTTATACCTTGGGACTTTTTTTAATTTTATTTTAACCTTAGCTCTAAGTTTAAAGGTAGTTTACCGATAAGGAATTTTTTTGAATTCCAAATTTTTCTAAAACGACTAACGATTTTGTTTAAAATGAATATTCAGGTAGTGTTTGACCTCTCAAAAAAAAATTTAAATATTATAAAAAATTGCTTTTGTGATTTGGTACAAAATGGGTATATCTTATGTTTAATAAATTATAAATAATTATGTTTATTTTTCTAAAAGTAAATTAATTTTATAGGTGTTTACCGATAGCGGATTTTTGTAAAAAAAATATTTTAATTGATATCAGGGGACAATTTTACACTATCAATAATAATGTTTTTTATTGTAAATTATTTTAAGGTTAATTTACTTAAGACAAATTATAGACAATTTGAACATTTTTGAAATTGTCTTTAAGGAGTGAGTTCAAAATATGTTTCTGGGAAGAATTTTTCATGATGAATAAGAAAGTTTTAATTTTACAAACTAAATATATTTTTAGGGCAGATAACAAATCACTTATTTTTGAAAATTTAAATAAAAACATTCGAATAATTTGGTTTAAAATGTATTTATTTTGATTAACAAGATGATTTGTTGAACTTGAAAAAATATGGATTCTTAAACCCCTCTATAAAAACGCTGTTGAATTTTCTGAAATATAATTACGAGCGCATGATCAATTAATTAATTGGACTGCTACTCGAATATTTAGTCGCAGGGAGTCTAAGACGTCACTCTCGTAATAGATTTGACTGCCAATAAATGGGAGATCGTAGATCGAATCCCTGCCGGGTGTATTTTGGCACCGCGTGTTACTATTCATTCGGGTTGTACGTTAAGGAGTCTACTAACCACATTAATGTGTTTGGGATTATGTAGGTTGAATTTAGAGGATGTGTACCCATATTTGCGTGAAGAAAGAGTCGTAAGCCATGCAGGTAAAAAAAAAAAACATTCTCAGTACACCCGAACGGGATTCAAACCCTGATCTCATCATTGGCAATCCCAGTCTATTGCGATAGTGACTCCTTAGAAACCATTCGATCCCCAAAGAGGGTCTCATCTGGTGTAGTGAGTGTATGTTTCCCCCAAATTATTTTCCACTCACCCTCCGAAAATGTGGGTACACTTCCTATAAATTCATTCTTCCTTATCCCAAAATCATTTCCGAAGAACAAGTACAGTAGCCCCATGGCTTCTTTGGTGCTGACTGACAGCTCACAACTGACGGCTCTGAAAAGTTGCCAAATCTAATTATGTATCCCTACGCCAAACTAGATGATCTGCAAAAACATGTGTTTAGCAGTTGTCACTTTTGATAGTCAAAATTTAGGTATATACCTAAATGTTTACTGTCAGAAGTCAGTTGTGAGCTGTCAGTCAGCACCAAAGAAGCCATGGGGCTACTGTAGCTAGCATGGACGGGTAATAATACTCAGAGCTAATAAAAAAAAATAGGTGTGGGACATAGTCCATTCTTTCTCGCGGTAAAGGAGCTAGCTTAAGCAGGGGATGAAGGAGGGACGCAGAGCAATTTACACGTGCAAGCTCTTACCCTGCAGAATAGGGGAAGTGAGAGAAGAAGAGGGAGGAATGGTAAGGGGAGGGAGTCTTGCGATGATACACCTCACCCCCTCTTAACAGGCACCGCTGAATGTAAGGCGAGCAATGTTTACAAACAGCGCACATTATACGCAAAGCACCTTCTTTTCAGACAAAATCCAACTTTTACGTCGATAAAGGGCCAGCGAGTCGGTTAGGGGGAGCACACGTTTTTCTTCTCTGATAAGGTTCTATATGAGACGTGTTTCAATTTGGATTAGAATTAAACATGTTTGTCAGAATTGCCATTAGCAGTTTTTACTAGATATCTTCTCTATTATTTCCAGGTTTTTAAGGCGAAAACAACAAAAACAACAGTTAACTTACAGTTCAATTTTCATAAAAACAATCATTTTTGTTATGGTCAGCATTTATAATATTTTACTATATTATTATTAATTTTATTCGATAGGTAATGATTATATCAGTCTATGAAAAGTTAAAGTTGCAAATCACATGACTTGACGTATCGATACGTTAAATTATATCTAGTACCACTTCTACCAGTCATATGTCGTCCTTCCTATGAAAATTTGACTCAAGTATATTAAATGTTCATGTGTGTATACTCGCATGTATATAATAAGGACCGCGTCTCACTACTCGCTCGGATTAAACGCATGTGGTCGCTAACTACGCTAATGTGTTTATAAGCTCGCCTCGGACAGCGAGAAAGTATCAATCGCTGTCGGGCCACAAGGTTTGGAATACAATGTCTGTGTCACTTTCTGGAACTACTTATCTATTCTGAAAAAGATTATTCTCCCTTCAACTAAAACCACCCTTCGTTATGTCAATATGAAAGAAGAAAAACAAAACTACGAGACTTATCTCACGATAAAGAGGAAATCTTTCTGCTAATTCTCAGATATCCTGAAATTTTTTGTTGAGACCCTATCAAAAAATTATTGTAATTGTTAGAAGAAGGTTAGCGCTAGAGTCCTTTTTCATCAAGCCTAGTCTCATAGCTCCGGAAATATGATTAAATAAAGTCATTAATGTCACATTTTCACAGTTTTTTCTATAAATAAAACTCAAACTGTAGGGTTGTTAATGAAAAAGAGTCCTGTTGTAATCTTTTGACTTTAATATGAAATAACGCATCGTAGAATTAAATATTGCGTGGAATGCCAGGTCGCCACAGTGGTTCGGATTCCACGTTAAACTGTAGGTCCTCCATTTCATCTCACAATCACCCTACCATTACACATTAGCGTAAGTGCGTATAACCCGAACGGGTAGTAAGACGCGGTGTTAATAATAATAATAATAAATATTGCGTTAGAGCTGAATGGCTTGCACGGCAGTTTCTTGCTTACCAAAGGGGTCTCCTTAAGGGCGAGTAAGTTGCAATTTAGAGGAAGTTAACCCGCATTTGAGGGAAAAGAGAACGGAAAACTATTTAGGAAAAACACCCTTAGCACACCCAACCGGGATTCAAACTCCGATCTATCAGTCACCAGCAGTTTATCTCATGAGTGACACCTTTATACCATTCTACCACAGAATCAGATTGTGGGGGAAGGGGGGCGCACGAAAAACACACATTTTCTAAAAAATATCTCTCGGAAATAATAGATTTCATCGTTTCTTTATGGAAATATTATCGATAACTTTTTCTCACAATCACCCTACCATTACACATTAGCGTAAGTGCGTATAACCCGAACGGGTAGTAAGACGCGGTGTTAATAATAATAATAATAAATATTGCGTTAGAGCTGAATGGCTTGCACGGCAGTTTCTTGCTTACCAAAGGGGTCTCCTTAAGGGCGAGTAAGTTGCAATTTAGAGGAAGTTAACCCGCATTTGAGGGAAAAGAGAACGGAAAACTATTTAGGAAAAACACCCTTAGCACACCCAACCGGGATTCAAACTCCGATCTATCAGTCACCAGCAGTTTATCTCATGAGTGACACCTTTATACCATTCTACCACAGAATCAGATTGTGGGGGAAGGGGGGCGCACGAAAAACACACATTTTCTAAAAAATATCTCTCGGAAATAATAGATTTCATCGTTTCTTTATGGAAATATTATCGATAACTTTTTTTTTACTAAACATCAGTCTCACACTTGAGTCTTGTACAAAACGAGTATTTTGAAATTGAGATTTATATCCTTATTTTGCAGAGGAAAACAACGACCACATTTCCCCCCTCGGTGTGGTAAAAGTGCAGTGTCGGGGCTGTTGGACGAGGAAAGAGATAATGTGTGCAATAAGAGAGCAACAAGGAATAAAGAAAAAAGAGAGAGAATTGTGATGCAAGTTATGGAACCCATTCACACGGATTTGCTCTTAGCGCCTAGCGAGTCGAGACATCGTTTAGGTAAAGTCGGTCCCACACGCTCTGTTTTCCGCATATAAGGAGAAGTACATACACGCTTTGTGATATACATATTTAAGGAGGAATATTAAATCATAAGAACATTAACTGATACAATAGATTTTAAACGATTTTAGGGAAAAAGTCACTAGATAATCTTAACAAAAATTTGCAAATTAGACTGTTTCAAGTTTTACTATTATAACTCAGGAGCTGATTCTTAGGCATCAAACATGTTTAAAATAGGGAGGCTAATAGGTATTAAAAATATGGTATTCATGCACCAGAATAGGCACCTAAGGTAAAACATCACTCAATAGGCAATGTAAAATAGATTTTATTAATTATTTTTTTACCTAGAGCCAATTCACAGGGAGCTGTTTTTTTTAGCACCGTGTCACACTGTTCGTTTGGGTTATACGCATATGGTGTACTAATTACACCAATTGTCAGGGATTATGAAAGTGGAATTTAGAGGGAGAATATCTTCATTTGCGTGAAAAGAGAGAGAGAGAGAGTGAAAAACATTTTTAGTATAAAATATCTTAAATACATCGGATCTAGATTCGAGCCCCGATATCCCCATTAACGGCAGTCTAGTCTACTGTGAGTGACGCCTTAGCTCAGTGTGGTTCAACTGGCAGCCCGCGAGCTAATTGCGGTCCGCGCTCACTGAAAATGTGGCCCTCACCGTATCCTGGAGTAAAATTAAAGAAAAACCCTCTGTAACAGAACATGTGAAATAGATAATTATTAAAATAAAAATATGTCTAAATATGTATTTATAAATTATAAGTTGTGAAAGTGTGTTTACGTTCATATTTCATAACACCTACTTTTTTCGGAACTTTATAACTTTTTTTTGGCAGTATTTTTATTTATTTATTTAGCACCACGTCTTACTACCAGTTCAGGATATACGCTTAAGTACTAATTACACTAATGGATTAGGAATTGGTAAGGTTGAATTTAGAGGAAGTGAACCTGCATTTGCGTGGAGGAAGAGTGGACAACCATTTAGAAAAAACCACACCCAGTTCACCCGACCGAGATTCGAGCCTCAATATCCCCGTCCTCAGCTGTCGAGCTCAACACGACTGGCGCGTTAGCTAACTACGCCACCGAGGCGGGTTTTTTGGCAGTAAAATTTGAAAGATACTACCAATCAAGAATACAATTTATATACAAGTATTGAACATGTTTATTGTTATTATTATTATTATTATTATTATTATTATTATTATTATTATTAGCACCGCGTCTTACTACCCGTTCGGGTTATACGCTCTTACGTAATGGTAGGGTGATTATGAGATGAAATGAAGGACCTACAGTTTAACGTGGAATCCGAACCACGGTGGAGGCCTGGCATTCCCCACATATGTTTATTGTTATTTGTAGGCCTATTAGGTTGATGGTATCACTAAATAAATCTTCAGCTCACGGTGCAAAGTGATACCTAATCAGATTTGGCCCTTAGGATGAAAAACTTTGGAGCACACTGCCTCTAGCTCATTCGACCACCGAAGCAGGTCACATGCTTTTAATCACTAGGTAAAGTTCTAGATTTTCAGAAGTGAAATTGTTTAAATTTTCAAGTAGTATGTTTATTGTAATTTGAAAATAAAAGTTCTACTTCACGATGTTAAGGGACAAAATTTCAAATTTACCGTTTCTAAAGAAGTTTAACTGATGTTTCCTCTCAAGATGTCTGCCACTACATCCATTGTCCTCCACCCAATTTATTCTAATTGGAAGTTTTTTCACAAGTGTCCATTTTTAAACCTACTCCAAACGAGTATGCCGCAACTTACAATTTCTAAGAAACTGGACTCTCTTTTTTAGTAAAAAATTCATACTGTAGGAAGAAGAAAGAGGACTAAGTCAAAATAGGCGCGTTAAGGAGTTTATTTATAAGATTGGTAAAAACCAATAAAATAGGCAATTATAGGCCCTATAAAATTAACATATTGTACGCGTAATAACATGAAATGCATATATATCTCATCCATCCGCTTATTTTTTACGTTCAAAGAAAAAAAAAGGTAAAAAGGCGAAATCCGGTCCCTAATTATAGCTCACTTTCGGAAAAAAAAGAGAGAGAGAGAGAGGTGGCAAAATGGAATAGCCTACAACGTTCGTATGAAGCCGTCTTACAAGTTAAGATATAAATGCTATGCCCGTGTGAAGCAGTCTTAAAGTTAAAGAGAGAAATACTTCCCTCAAATCAGACCGAAGGAGCCGGATAGCTGTGGGGTCTCTAATGCCTTGTACACCCCGTTTACCCTGAAAGCTACAAGGCTTACCTGTACATATTAAAAGCTATACCATAGTGCAGTGTTTTACAAAGTGTGGCCCGCGGCGGCCTATAAAATGGTCCACAGGATCCCAGAAAGTTAAGTAATAACAATGAATTAAAGAATAATATATAATACAAACATTTGAAATGCAAAAGATTAAAAATGAAATATCTATACTCTGTTGTACTTTTTTCTCGGTATACACAAGTCAAATAATAAGTCTGTACCAACCTCAAGCCAACAAATCAGAACAATTTTTTTTAATCATGAGATTTAGAATGCTAAAAATAATCGAAAAACTATTGCCTACTAATATTCAATCTAATCTATGTATGTTTTTTCATTGTCTCATTTAATAAATCCATGTATGTCTGTATTTATATTACAATTAAATATTATTATCTACAATAAAATTGCCTAAAAAGTTTTTCCTGTATACTTTTTTTTTTCAAACCACACCTTTCCCCCATCATCACAGGACCCCGGTGGTACTCCAGTGCGTATAGCTTCCATTTGGTGGTTCCCCATCACCCAAACTTTGAGAAATACTGCCACAGTGAAACATTTCGAGGTAAGTTTGTTATTTTTCAGAGTAGAATGAGGAAAAGCAAACTGAACAGCGATTTACTCGTCTTTCCAACAAAAATAAAACAAATTATCTTTGTTATTGGAAAAACTTTTTGATAGAAATGATTTTAATTAAATTAAGTTTATGTATACATTCAAAATTTTAAAAACATGGCAGTCTTTTTAAAACATGCGGTTAACTTAATTTATACACGCACAGACTATTTTACAAAAAGAATTTTTTATTTTTAGTCTTATCACTAGCTATTCCCAAAGCAAGTATGAAAATAATGACCTCATAGAATGCACGTCATATTTTCAGTAGTATCTACCTAAGACCCGGTTCAGTGCCCGAATAGTCTAAGGCGTCACTCTAGTGTTGGACTGGCCTATTGATGACTGAGAGAACAGGGTTCTAATCCCAGTCGGGTCAGCTGAGGGTGGTATTTCTCAAATGTTTTCCCACTCCCCTCCCACGCAAATGCAGGTAGATTGTATCTAAAATGCTTTCTTCCTCACCCCTACCCCATTAGAGTAGATTTATATGTGCGTATAACCTGAACAAATAGTAAGACACGGTGATAAAAACAAACTTCCATCATAAGTTTCTAATCGAATTAAGTATAAACTTCGGTATATATGGGGCGTGGCACTCAGCTGGAGACAAATAGAAGATTACCGAGAAAGACCGATTCCACCCGAAAACACACAACGAATCAGGTGAAGAACTTTTGGACCATGTAAACTATATTTCAAGCATAGCGTAACTCCCCCAGCAAATAGGCAGGAGTCAGAGGAGTGGTGAAAGCTCCTCTAACACTCGATTTAAAATAGAACGAAGATTACCGAGAAAGACCGATTCCACCTGAAGCCACGCCACTTATCAGGTGAAGCTTTCGGATCGTGTGAGCCAGTTTCAAGCGGAGCGTACGTAACAAAGCTGCTCCCCCAACCAGTAAGCAGGAGTCGGAGTAGTGGTGCTGGCTCCTCTAACGCAGTGTTTGGAGATAGATAGACCAGCAGCTTCTGACGACAGATTTATGGGGACAGGTTGCAGACATGGCGAACACATACAGCCTCCCAACTCCTTGCTTTGAACGATCTGTCTCAGTAAAAAACACAACAACAATAAAAACACACTCTCTTGTTCTCTCTCTTTCTTCCAGTTGTTGTTCTGAGTGTTGCTGTTGTTCAAGGGCAGCAAGCAATATTACCCACCCCACTTCTTGTACAAGTCCATCGAACCATTCTTGCGCTTGGCTGCAATATTAGTTTAGTAAGGTACGTGACATTAGTCACGACGATTAAATGGCACGTCATTAAAAAAAAACTGTTATAAAAGTTTGAAGATGGAAATAAGCTCTGGTAACGGATACAGCAGTGTCTGGATATATCTTTCAATCAGATTATATAGAGTTAAAAAAATGTCATCTGGACACGGGAATCAGACCCGTTATACACGTACAAACATATGTTCAAATTACAATCATATGTTAGGGATGAGGAAGGTTGAACCTATGGAAAGTATTTGCTTCGGAGGGAAAGTTATCTAGGAAAAAATACCATGAGGACTCCCGACCGGGATTCGAAACCCAATATCCTCATTCGCCGGCAGTCCCAGTCTATTGCGAGAAGGGGGTGAAACTCGATTAGTCCACTGATATTGTCCTGCCGAAGAAAGTAAACACATCAACTGATCTACTCTCCGACACATCAACTGGTCTACTCTCCGACACATCAACTGGTCTACTCTCCGACACATCAGCTAGTCTACCCTCCGACACATCAACTGGTCTACTCTCCGACACATCAACTGGTCTACCCTCCGACACATCAACTGGTCTACCTTCCGACACATCAACTCGTCCACCCAAACTTTGATTGTCCAGTGCAAAAGCGTACTATGTAAATTCTGCATAGCCCTACGGTAAACCCCCTTCACCCCGCGACCCAAAATCAAGTAGTAAAATTTCACAGAACTGGTATCCTAGTTGGTCATCAAAATATTAAATACTGCATTAAGTCATTTCACATGTATTGTATATTAAAATAAAGTAGTTTGGTTAGGTTATGTTAGGTTAGTTAGAGTCGTAATTTCCTAGTACGCTTTTGCACTGAACAATCCAAGTTTGGGTGGACGAGTTGATGTGTCGGAAGGTAGACCGGTTGATGTGTTTACTTTCTTGAGCAGCAGTGGACGAGTCGAGTTACAACCCGAGAAAGACATCGAAAGCTTCATTAACACGTTCGACAAAATTAGAGCAAAACCTGCCTGAGTGACGCAGCAATTCATACGCCACATATTGACCCATGATGTATTGCAACGCAAACTTAAAACCACTAATTATAGAGAGATTTTATTTTCTAATGACTTAATATATATTTTTATCACCGCGCCTTACATACTACCTGTTTAGGTTATACGTATATGTGATAATTATTTCTCTAATGAGGTATGGATGAGGAAGGAAGCATTTTAGAGATAACATACCGTCATTTGCGTGAAAGGAGAGTTGGTAACCATTTAGGAAAAAACTACCCTCAGAAGACCAGACCGGGATGCGAACCCCGCCTGATCTTCCCGTCATCAGCAGGTCGGTCTAACACTAGAGTGATGCCCTAGACCAGTGGTTTTCAAAACCTCTTAAATCCCGTGGACCCTCTAAACCAGGGAACAGCTGATTCACGGACACCTTGATAGAGGATAAATGATAAAGAGGTATTCATAATTTTTTAATACACCATAGGGATAAATTAGTCAATATAATTTATCTTTTTACAAAATAATTTTTAATGATATAAATGAAGGTATTATATTTGTAGATTTTTACTAATAAAGATGTTTTGGAATAAATGTTAAAATAATTACAATAAAATTTAAAAAATATTTCATATATATCATATTTGTAAATTTATACACTAATAAGTGATATGAGGAATGTAATATAAGTCTGATTCAACACCAAGAAACCCGCTTCGATGGCCCCGTGGTCTAATGCGCTACTCTCGTGTTGGACTAGACTGCCGAGGACGGGGAGATCGCCGTTTGATCTCGGCCAGGTGCACTGAGGGTGGTTTTCCATTCTCATTCCACGCAAATGCGGGTGCACTTAATTACAATTAAACTAATCTTATCCCTAAATCATTGGTGTAATTGGTACATAGGCATATAACCCGAACGGGTAGTAAGACGCGGTGCTAAAAAAAACACTAAGAAGAGCAGAAAAGGCTTTCTCGCACAAATAAGTGGTTGGAAAAGGCTTGAAATCTTTCAGTGGATTTTTTGAAAGTTATTTGAGTTGGCCTGACGAGAAAAATAAAATAAAAGTTAATGTCAAAATGCTCCTCTCAAATATGCGGGAACAAGGGGTGTGGACAACTCCCCGACTTTTCGGCCTCACTTTCTGCCCGGGCTTTAATATGGGAACTCATCGCCATTGTTTTAGTACATATCAGAGATTTATCCTTTTATAAAAAAATTGTATAGGAACTA
>CABFVZ010004840.1:8589-41288 GCA_902151445.1 Timema monikensis | reverse complement strand
AAAGGAAAAAACTAAGCTGAGGACTTTGTTATGTTTTACTTTATTACATTTCCTATATTTCGTTTTCCTTCCACATTTATTTCTTAAAATTGTGAAAAAAAATAATTAGTTTCGTTAGACCTTTTAATTAGGTGACATTCTATCTAGACAGTTAAAAACAATCTTCACATAATTCTTTCTGAGCTCGTCAAGTGTTTTTGTCTACGTTTATTCATATCTGATATATTAAAAT
Source organism: Timema monikensis (assembly GCA_902151445.1). Lineage (NCBI taxonomy): Eukaryota > Metazoa > Arthropoda > Insecta > Phasmatodea > Timematidae > Timema > Timema monikensis. The sequence continues at coordinate 41,056 of CABFVZ010004840.1, read as the reverse complement.
AAACTCATTATTATTATTATTTGATTAAACTATCCAACATCAGCGTGGAGAGAGTATTGGAAAACTACTAACTCCTGTGAATTCAACCATGATCCAAACCTCAACCTCCTTGTCATCGGCAATATATTAAATTTGGGGGTACTTGACTCTGATGCAGGGGCTTCGATCTTGGGTGGATGCAATGAATGCATGTATTGTATTCTTAAAACAAAATAAAACAAAGCTTAACTACATCCTAATGTTTCTTTTAATAAAAAACTAAAGTTTATTTAAAAAATGAGATACTTTGGTCGTACATAATGAGCTCATAGGAATTTAACAAAACAGACGGATTATTCATATTCCTGTCCTAAAGAAACGACGTTCACCTTCAGGTGTTATTGTCCTAAAGAAAGAAACGAGGCCCACCTGCGGGTGTTACTATCTCAAATAAAAATAAAACCCTTACCTGAAGATGTTGTTGTCCTAGAGAATGAGACTAAGATCACCTGCAGGTGTTACTGCCCTAAATAAATATACTACGCTCACATGCAGATACTATTGTCCTAAAGAAAGACACGAGATTCATCTACACGTGTTATTGTCCTTAATAAAGATACAAGGCTCACCTGCAAGTGTTATTGTCCTTAATAAAGAGACTACACTCACATTCAAGTAGTATTGAAATAAATAAAGACACGAGATTCATCTACACGTGTTATTGTCCTTAAGAGAGATACGATGATCACCTGCAAGTGTTATTGTCCTTAAGAAAGAGACTACGCTCACCTGCAGATGTTTTCCTAAAGGAAGACACTACGCTCACTTGCAAGTGTTATTGTTCTAAAGAAAAATACGACTTTCACCTGCAGGTGTTATTATCTTAAAGAAAAAGACAAAGTTCACCTGTATGTATTGTAAACTTAAATTAATTAATCCGTATATCATAAATAACCGATGAAGCTAATTCTGGTAAAATGTACAAACTCGTGATTGAGTTTGAGGTACGGATGTGTCATTGTATTTCTCAGGTTTTTTTCTAAGAAATAACTCGGGCTTTGTGTTCATTCGTTTCCACAACATTCTGAGTATTGTATATTACACAATTATTTGGTGTGTATTGTGTACAAACAATCTGTGTTTTAAAACTCAGAGTGAACATATTATCATGAGAGTCAATTAAAATGCAAATCTTTTTCTTGGGGTGTGTCTGGTCACACCCTGCACACCCCTTACGTACGTCTATGGTTTACAGATATTGTCCGGTAGTCATATAATGAATCTTATATGAAAAATAAAATAACCTCCTAGATCTACTTTAGTTATGCATACGTCAAGCTACGTTCTCTGCGGCTGTCACTTTTGACAGGACTTATTAATACATACAAATCTAAATATAATGTAGTAAAGTTTTATTAATTTTGGGGGTCTACTCGTCCTCTTCAGTGGCTGAACGTTTTTAAGGCGTCACTCTCGTGTTGGACTGGCCTGCTGAAGACGGGTGGATCGAGGTTCGAATCCCGGTCGGGTCTACTGAGGGTGGTTTTTCCTAAAGTGGTTTCCCACTCTTCTTCCACACAAATTCGGGTAGATTACCTCTAAAATGCTTCCTTACTCATCCTTACCCCATTATAGTAGTCATAATATGTGTGTATAACTTGAACAGGTAGTAAGACGCGGTGATAAACAAAGTTTACCAACATAAAAACAAAAAACCCTGATTTAATGATGTGCCTGATTTAAAAAAAAAATAGAAATAAATGACATTTTTTGTGACACTTTTTTACTGTCTAGATTTGTTTTAAACATTGTGTGTGTTTTTTATAAATAAAAGTTGTCAGTTTTCTTTCTTTTCAAGCTGTCAGCGATTGGCGTGATAGGCGGTTTGAGCAGAGCAGTAAAAATACTGGGTCCATCTGTAACGTGCAGAATATCTAACGTCCATGACTAAAATGACGTCCATCGCGCCTAGGTGTAGAGATAACCGTGCGAGGTTGCATATGACAATGGAGGAGGGATTAATCCATGACAAGTATAAGCCCGCATCTATGGATAAATTGCAAGGTATGACCTTGATGCTTGTTTATTACATACACTAGTTTTATTTAAATTGTAATTTATGAATAAAAATAGTATCAGTTCATAAACTAGCTTAACCTAAGACACAATTTAGTATTAAATACCTAATCTTTATATCATAAATTGTAAAATATTGGAGGGGGGGTGGGAATTAATCAATAAAAATTCACTTAATTTATTGTAGCTACTATTTAAAATCCAAACAAGATTTTATGGATATAAAATTATAACATCCAATTCTTCTAGAATTTCTAGAACCATCCATTATTAGTAGTATGTGTTACCTAAATAATGCAATGATTGCTTATACATCTAAGGAAGTTATAAGTACTGCTTTCTCAAGTTAATGTACTTTGTAAGTAATGAGCTGATTCAGTCTTAGTTCTATAAATTTCGAGACAACTACATTCATTTCAAGACACCAAATTATGTTCCAGCCTAAGAGCTGCCAGAAACAGTGTTCAACTTATACACTCTGTATACCTTGTGTTTTTGTCAGATATAAATGTCCTAGCAGATATAAGAATAAAAGAAAAATTATTCAACCTTTGGTCTCTGTATACCTTGTATTCCGGTAATAACTGAATGTGCTAACATATATAAGAACAAAAGATAAATGACTCAACCCTTACACTCTGTATATCTTGTGTTTCGGTCAGAACTGAATGTTCTATCAGATATAAGACTAAAAAAGAAATGAGTCAACCTTTACTTTCTGTATACCTTATGTTTCGGTCAGAACTGAATGTTGTATTAGATATAAAACTAAAAGAGAAATGAGTCAACCCTTACACTCTGTATACCTTGTGTTTCGGTCAGAACTGAATGTTCTATCAGATATAAGACTAAAAGAGAAATGAGTCAACCTTTACTTTCTGTATATCTTGTGTTTCGGTCAGAACTGAATGTTCTATCAGATATAAGACTAAAAGAGAAATGAGTCAACCTTTACTTTCTGTATACCTTGTGTTTCGGTCAGAACTGAATGTTGTATCAGATATAAAACTAAAAGAGAAATGAGTCAACCCTTACACTCTGTATACCTTGTGTTTCGGTCAGAACTGAATGTTCTATCAGATATAAGACTAAAAGAGAAATGAGTCAACCTTTACTTTCTGTATATATTGTGTTTCGGTCAGAGCTGAATGTTCTATCAGATATAAGACTAAAAGAGAAATGAGTCAACCTTTACTCTCTGTATACCTTGTGTTTCGGTCAGAGCTGAATCTCCGATCAGACACCACTGTACAGGAATAAGGAATAAAGGAGTAAACGAGATAGAAGGGGGAGGGGTAACGAAAAAGCTTTTGTTGAGAAGGATGAGGATGTGTGTGACACTTATTTGGAATTCCCGACTGCGCGTTGAGGTTTGAGAGACATGAAAAAGAGCCGAGTTTTTGTTTTGTTTTTTTTGTTATTTTTAAGGGTTCGTGGGGTGCTGGAGGGAGCTCTAAAGCCACGAGATCTGAATACAAACATTAAATATACTGTACAGGTAGAAAGAGTACAGGACAGTAAAGCTAATCGAGTCTCTGGTCCTCGGAGAATAAACACTGTAACATGATAATATAACAAGAAGGAGCTTTATTACAGCTGTTACAGAAGTTGCTGTGTTTTATTATTTGATATTCTTCACCAAGTCTTACTAGTTATATAGGTATAGTAGCAGAGATATTGTCAGCCAGGTATTGAGCTGAGATTAAATATTGATAAAACTAGTAATAATACACTAGTTTGTTGTCTAATGGAATAAACATTTCTATGACCCTATAGGCCTACATATTTAGACTTGTAGAAATAGTCTAAAAGTTGAGATTATCCACTCTAAAAAGTCCCAAAAATCCACATATTTCGAAAAACGAAAAGTAACTGATAAAAGAGTGTAAAATGGATATTTGTGAATAGAATGATGTCATTTAATAGGGAATTGTCACAACACGAATAATGTATTGCAGTTTGTGTTTTCTTCCTCCCCTATTTGTTCTCCTGTACGGCGGGACGGTGGTAAATCATTTAGGTAAAACAACACTCAATACAATCGATCGGTATTCGAACCTCGATCTCCTGCTAAAAATAGCTATTATTGTATGTGCACCGTATCTTACTACCCGTCCGGGCTACCCGCAAATGTGCACTAAAGGGGCAAGGGTGAGGTAAGTATAATTTGAAGGAAGGGCTACTCCCATTTTCGGTGAAGAGATTTAGAACAGTTCTTTCCTCAATTTTTTACAGTTGCTTAACACACAAGAAATGAGTTTTTTAGTGAATCCCTTGGTGACCTGGTGGTCTAGGGGTAAGGTGTCATGACTTCTGTGCTGGGGTTCCGGGGTTCAATCCTCGGTCCCGACACAGATTTATCTGATTGCCAAACCCTTCCTTCTCCTCTGACAAGACGTGTATTAATCACAACTTGTGAATGTGTGGAATGCCAGGCCTCTACCGTGGTTCGGATCCCAAGTTAAACTGTATATCCTCCATTTCATCTCACAATCACCCTACCGTTACACATTAGCGTAAGTGCGTATAACACGAACAGGTAGTAAGACGCTGTGATGATGATGATGATAATAATAATAATAAAAATAATAATAATAATAATAAAAATTTAGTTAATCCCGAATGTATTTGGCTCCTCGTGACCCTATGCTTGATTTGTCATCTCGTGAAGGCTATGAATTTTAAACCCAATAGGATTTAATCCAGTTATTGCCAAGGTGGTTTTGCCATCGTTTTAAGAGTGATAATTAGCCATTCTTTATTAAAGTCGAGTTCAGCAAGTCGTGACGTTTAACATACCTAGGTCTAGTCTAAGGTGCTGGCTACGAGAGGTTTTTTTTCGTCGCCTCACCACACTACCTGTTCAGGTTGTACGCATATACACTAATTACGCTTATGTGTTAGGGATGAGGGAGGTTTAATTTAAAGGAAATGTGCCAGAATTTGAGTAGAGGGTAAGTGGAAATCCATTAAGTAAAAAAACCGCCCTCAGTACACTCGACTGGGATTCGAACCCCAATCTCCCGCTCTTAGGTGGTCCCGTCTACTGTGAGCGCGAAGCCTTCGACCACCAAAATGGGAAGAATTATATTTAATAGAGTAAATACACCAGCAATTTGTCAATAGAAAGAGGATGGTGATATGCGCAATGATTTTTACTTTCTCGCTATCTTATAGGTAGAGAAAGTATAGTGATCGTCAAAAAAAATCGAACTCAAGATTTTTATGAATCTTGACGTTTCATGACTCCCCCCCTCCCCCCGAATCCAAAAAAGTTGTTTTTGACTGTCTGTCTGTTTGTCTGTACCTCAAACTAGAGCCTAAACTATTTTACCGATCAGGCTAAAACTTGGTATCTACGGTTTTCATAGGGTTGGCCCGAGGGGTGTTTGGAATTGGATATCTAACCCTAATATTGAGGGTAGTTTACTGAAGGGCAAAAAGAGAAAAAGTCGATTTTCTCAAAATCGGCTCTAACGATTTTGATTAAATTTCATTTCTAAACANATATTGAGGGTAGTTTACTGAAGGGCAAAAAGAGAAAAAGTCGATTTTCTCAAAATCGGCTCTAACGATTTTGATTAAATTTCATTTCTAAACATTTATAAATATTCCAAACAAAATGGCTACTCTCAATATTTCTGCAAAATGACTTTAAGGTCTCCGGTTTGATGCGTAAGTTATATTTTTTTATAATATCTCCTAAACTATTTGAGATATGAAATTACTTATCGTTACAAATATGTAGGTCCCTTTATAATACAAATATTTTATAAGAAGTATATTTTAATAAAACCAATCACTTTCAAGCTATAAGTAAAAAAATATATATATATATATATATATATATATATAAACTTAAGGTAAAAGTATTGCGACCACAAAAGAAAATATAACCTGAAATGTTGATGGATGTCGACGTCTCAAGACCCCCCAAACCCTAAAAAGTGGTCTTTGCAATGACGTCTGTCTGTGTGTCTGTTTAAACTTAAAATCAAGAGTAGTTTAAGAAAGGGTGAAAAGAGAAAAAATTGATTTTCTCAAAATCGGCTCTAACGATTTTGATTAAAATTCGTACATTGGTGTTGATTAAGATAATAAATAAACTGGCTGTTTTCACTTTCCCATGAAAATGAATTTTAGGGTACTGTACAGAAGCAGAAACTTCCGTTTCTCCGCAATTATTTGAGATACTAAATAACTTATCGCAAAATTGTAGTACTATTAAAAATAAACTACTTTTATTTGAAATATATTATTATAAACCCAACAGTTTCTGAGATATTGGCAAATATATTAATACAATTTTGTGTGCTTTAGTCGTAAAAATATACTACTTAAGTTTTAACGCAATAATTCTCCAATGCCATAGAGTAATTAAATATAAGTAATTCTCTAAAAGTTTAGGTTGTTTTTCCTTAAACCTCTTTAGAGAAATGTTTATACAACAATGATATGTATCCATGTTAGACTCAGTAGTCAATATTTACTTTTTTTATTGGTCAAAATTTATAAATGAGAAATTTAAAACAATACGATGGCATGAAGATTTACAACACCTAATAAAATGTTGAAAATTTTAACCGAAAGTTGAAATTTTAATACGAAGTGTTGACCCTTGTGGACCCAACATTGATCTTTTTTTATCGGTCCAAACATACAAATGATGACATTAATTCTATTTAAAAAAATTATAAAATTTAAAACCAGGACTAAAAAAAAAAGTTTTACATAAGTATAGTGCGATTTATGCTTGGGTTTTCTAGTGTATATTATTTCGTTTCAAATATACTACGAGCTTTGTGTAAATATCTCCATTTTCAAACAATAGAGCGAGAAAGTCCGTGCGTAGTTCCGTAATAAATATATATTTTTCTTATTTCAAAGTCAGGAACGCTGACCACCGCGCCGAGCAGGTCTTGTGAATACGGCGGTGACTGATATCAGATGATTTACCTGACAGGAGGGGTATGTCACACACGTGTCCTGAGAAGAGGGATCTCCTCCACCCACACGTGTTAACATGCGAGACAAGACACTGAGACATGACTGACTCTTTGAGGGAAACAACTTGACTCCGGTTGGCACTAGAATAGTCGAGTACAAACCAAGTGGGGTCTATTACAGGGAAGAGTTATCCGGAAGTAGGAGAACAAACAAGGGAAGAAGAAAATACAAATGACAGTACAACTTGTGTGGTGGCCCTCATCTAATAGACATCTTTCAATTCACAAAGATCCATTTTGTTCTCAATGATATCCGGCCCCATAGTGTGACGGTCAGTGCACCTGTCCGGGTTCAATTCCCAGCTGGTAACTTGGGTATTTTTCTCTTGAGGGGAATTATCCCACCGGTCACCAGGGTTTGATAAATTAATTTTAGGCTAGGTTTAAGACTCCCACTGGGCCACACCTCTAAATTCACTATAATCACATCATATCATTGAGGGTACTTAAAGACACCTTCCATAGTTGTCTTTTGGACAACGCTTTGTGACACCAGGCCGATGAATGATCTACAAATAGGTAACAGCACTGGACGTCATGTCTCTCCCGGTTCGTAATTTCATACGCTAAAAATAAATTTTAAAAATCTCAATGATATATCCAAATATGTGGCCTTTTAGACTTTTCAGACTCAACCTTTAAACTATAATTACAAATCTATACATAAATAGGATGATAGGAAACAGTTTTGTGTTCACTACAATAAATACCAAACTCGTGTGCTGTTAAAGGTTTTGTCAAGATTATACCTAAGCACAACAACATCTGATTGGCAATATTTCAGTTACCTAATTACCTACCTCTTAAAATTGTTCAATCCGTGTTGCTTGGGTTACATATTTAGAAAACTTTTATTAATAATACGATCGTTTGATGTTTATTGGAATTAACAGCAAACTATTTTCTCTGACCCTACAGTATACACAAGTAGACTTGGAAACATAATCTAAACGTTTACATTTTCTACTTTGAGAAGTCCAAAAATTCACATTTTTGATAGATATGATCAATATCTATAAAATATCATTAATAAAATAACTCTATCAATTTTTGTCCGTAAAATATGCGTTTGTATTTTCTTAAAGCCCTTTCCAAATAAAATTGGACTATAGATTGTATGGGTACTAGGACTAGTCCACATACACATATAATACCACTTGGAACCATGCCAGGGCCCTTCAGATCGAGATCTGACTTCATAACCCCATCCAACCACGTCAGCATACATCAAATAGTTCTATTGAAGATATTTCAAAACCAAGATTTTTTTTTTTTCAAACGGTACATTGCTTAAAGTGCCTGAAGCTACTTCACAGCAGAAGGCCCTAACGTTCAGTCGTACAGCTTCCTATAATTTCCGCGAGAAGGCCCTTTCCCCTCCCCTTATCCCCATCACCCCCAACACACACTTCTCATCAATATGACGGATAGATGACTACCTTAACCTTTGTTTACAATACATTGTCTAAAATGAAAAGGCCCTTCCCTCAGATAGATAAAAAGCATGCGTGGGTCCGACCAACCTCTTTTTTGTTTCTGCTCTTGGGTGTTTGAATGGGTGCTAGGTTGGGTGGGGGAGGGGTAAGGGTATTAGCCCCCACATAGCTTGTCAATCAGAAGGGCACAAGGGGGGTAACAATTAAGTTTGGTCCAGCTGCCATTGGGGGTGGGGTGGGGGGGTGTATTCTTTCAACATTCGAGCAGCTGGTTCAAGGGGGAGAAAAGGATTAGCGCGAGTTGAATCTCTAATGAAAGATGCTCAGTGCGATGTAACAATGAAGCAGGGCTGTGCTACTGTGGCCGCCGCTCTTCTTTTATTTTTGTTTCTCGTTGAAACGAGACTAATGAATCCGTCGCGTCACTCATGGTAAGCTTAATCACGTGTGAAGTCACAACTTAAACGAGGAAAATGGTCGCTTTTCCGTGAGAGGAAATAACTTTTACCGGGACCGTGGCAAAGGAATCGCGGATAGCACCTGATCTTCGTCAAGTATCTGTGGGCTGTGGACATCCGTGCCCCACGTGTTTCTAGCCATCCGGGCTATCTGCGTATTAAAACTGACGGATAAGGAAGGGATCAGGAAGGTAAATTTCGAGGAAACACGCCCACCTTTGCTTGTTTGGAGAAAGGACAAACATCAAGCGGAAACCACCTGAGTACAACCCAACCGGAATTCAAACACTGATCTCCTCATCACCCGGCAGACCAAACAAGACCAGGCTGACGACGCCTTTGTCCCCGTGTCCACTGGTGTTGGTTTCTAACCAATAAGTAAACGTTTGATCTTACCAGTGAACTCAGACGATGCTATAACTTAGTCAAGTTATTGAGAGGTTGGTGAATATGGAGAAACGTGTCCTGGTTTTTGTATTGTAAAAAAAAAACTCACACGCGACGGTGGCCAAATGGTCTTAGACGCTATTCTTACAATATTCTATATTTATGATGGTGATAAAGGTTCGAATCTTGGTAGGGAGAGGGTCGTGAAGGGAAAATATAATATAATAAATACATTTTGTTAATCAATACGTGATCGAAATAGAAGATACGATGGAAGGAATAAATGGTAAAAATCAAGGCTGGGATGGAAAATAAGATATTATGAACAACATAATAGTGGAACACAAGAATGGAATAATAGAGAAGAGATGATGAAAGAAAGAAATGGTGTAAATAAATACTGAAATGGGATGGAAGAGATGATGAAAGAAAGAAATTGTGGGAATTAAAGTTGGGATGAAACATAGGAGATTAGGAACAAAATAATGGTGGAACTCAAGAATGGGATGGAAGAGAAGAGATGACGAAGGAAAGAAACGGTGTAAATCAAGACTTTGATGGAGGAGAAGAGATGACGAAATAAATAAATGGTGTAAACTAAGGCTGGGATGAAAGATGGGAGATTATGAAAGTAAAATGTATGGAAATCAAGACAAAGACTGAATAAAAGTGATGATTAAGGACATAACTTATGGAATCCAAGACTGGAATGGAAGAGAGGACGATAGAAAGAATTGATGGAAATCAAGAGTTTGATGAAAAAGAGAGACGATGAAGGAAAGAATTGGTTGAAATCAAGGCTGTGGTGTAAGATAGAAAATAGTGTAGATACAAACGAAAAGTGAAGGAACATGGATATAAGATAGGTGCGTTAGGTAGACTCTATAAAAGAAGGTCAAGGGTTCAAATGCCGACCAGTTAGTTTAGGACAATACAGCTCCTTTTACCCGCCAATGATTTCAATGAAAACAAACAACTTCTCAACTCTTGGCCAGGTGTTCACCTGCCTGGAAGCTTTCCGCGGAGAGCATGCGCGGTGAGTCGTCTTGGAGGTAGTGAGGACGTGCCTCGGCTCTTTGTCACGTGAGTGGTTCCCACGCACCGTCCGGAGTACATGGATGGGCCTGCTCGCGTGGTTAGCGCGTACGACAGTAATGCACAATAGCAACAATCTCGAACGGGGAACAAGACGCTACTTTAATTTCAAACGTTTGATTTCATCCTAAAAAGGGATTGTTTACTAAAGCACCTGGATAAGAACCAAGGCCAGTTAATTTGCCCTTGACGTCACTTCGTTATTGAAACCGTTAGACATATATGGTTTTATTCTCGTCCTAGTGTTTGCATTCTCTCAAATACACAAAATTAGTAAAAAAATAAATAGTATATCGAAAACTACTAAAACTTCCTTGTGTGTGGATGTAAAAACTTCAAAAAACAGTAATTGGTTAGCTACCTTAAAATAAAAATGTCTCTAAAACTAAGTAAATAATGGTTTTTTTTATATTGTAAACACTCAACAGATATAAATTTTGAACAAAATCGTAAATGCAATTTTTGTGAAACTTAAAATTTCCAATAATCAGTCATTAAAAGTTCTTAGCTTTTTATGTAAAACGTTCTTCAATTATCAATTTATATCAAAATTGCTAGACCAATTTTCGAAAAATTTCAAATGATAAAAAAAAATCAATCGTCATTAAACTACCCTTAAATCTATTTTACTCCAAAAATCAAATATACAATACTGCTTACTATGTAAGCTACTTCTAATATATCCGATTTAAACACAATTGTTAGGGGTATTTTTGAAAAATCAAAATATATCAAAAATCAATAGTTATCAGTAAACTACGATTAATATCAGGTTTAGAATAATAAAAATAACGATTCAGCCGCTAAGTATGGCCATATAACATCCAAATATCAAGTTTGAACCAAACCCATCAAATCGTTTCGGCTCAACCCCAGATACAGACATAATTGTAGGACCCCCATTTTTAGTTCGAGGTGTGAGGAAAGGGGCAGATCTTGAAGTAGAAAAATGTTCATATCTACAATATTATCTCTATATGAGAATTATTATTATTATTATTATTACTAAGCACCGCGTCTTACTACCCATTCGGGTTATAGGCCTAGGTTTTAAGTACTAATCACGCTAATGGATTAGGAATTGGGAAGGTTTAATTAGAGTAAGTGAACCCGTATTGGCGTGGAGGGGAGTGGAAAACCATTTATGAAAAACCACCCCCAGTTCACCCGACCGAGATTCGAACCTCGATCTCCCCGTCCTCAGCAGTCGAGCTCAACACGACTAGCGCGTTAGCCAACTACGCCACCGACGCGGGTGTATGTATGAGAAATAAAAACTATTTTAAATCTTCAACTTCTAGATGGACATGAGGGTGGGGTATGATGGGGGTGAGTCGGGGAAGAGGGAAGGGTGTGGGCAGTGCTTGGTTATAAAAGAGGGCTTCAAGGTGGAAAAAAATAACTCAAATAAAAACCGACCAAATTAGTTTCTTTATTATTTAGAACTAGGGTAGTTCCGTATCATGAATTCAAAATTTGTATCTAACATTCATTTATATAAATAAATCCTGCCACTACATGTTTCGCTACATATTAAAAAGAAATATAATAAAAAAAATCAAATTACAAAAGAATAATACTATGACTAATTCATAACAAGCTTTCGTGGGACACTCAGGACAAAAAAAAAAGCGAGTTAATTCTTTTGTTTGAAGTCTCGGTGGTCAGGATTTTTATAGTAGTTCGCGGGGTAGAGCGGGGGGAGGACTTTTATTAAGATAATTAGGAGACATTGCGGACACTGGAAAAGGTACCAGGAAAAGTGTCCAGAAGACAAGCGAAGCGTTCAAAATATGGAGGAAACCAGAGAAAAAAAAATCGGAGAAAGAGAGAGGGAAGTATAAAGTACAAGGCGTGAATTAGCCATAACACATTTACAAAAAAAAAACCTAGAGGGGATGGGGGTGTTGGAGGCATTTCAGAGAAAAGAAAGAGAGAGAGGGAAAAGGTATGTCGGACATATTTTTTTTTCTTAATTGGTATACCAAGTGTAAATGTATAAATATGCACACATGTGAATGTGAGAGTGTGAGTATGTGGGCAGGACCTCTACGCATACAAATGACTTTTTGGGTGCCTAACAAAAGAACATCGGCTAGACGAGGGTGGTCCGAAGAACAAACACTCTAAAAGTCGCGCGGAAGAGCGGGCCAAGTCAGCCGATTACCTGGAAGATTAGAAAGTGTCGGGGTCTGAGGAGGACACAGAACACCTGGTGTCGTACCAAGTTGGTGGCTTACATTACACGTTTTGTACCACCTTCATTAGCCACGTTAGCCCTTAAGGTGGGATTGAAGGGTAAACGAGTTAAGGTATCTATTTGTGCAGTTTTGTACCAACACTTATTTTACGAAAAAAATTAATTAGATTTCGCTTGAATAGATAATATATTAATATCAACAGATCTTTACTATTTCTAGTAGTAATCTTGGAATTTGATAACTTTTTTCTCTTAATTTAGAAAGTTTTTAACAGTTTTTAATTAAAAAAAACAACAGTTTTGTCCAAAATAAATAGAATATAGCTTAGGGGAATACGTTTTTTTTTTATCTTGTCTCAAACATTAATCTCAACTATTCTACTATATTTGTCGCGAACATAGTGGCGTTTGACCAAAAACTTTTTAAATGAACGGAATAAGTTCTGGTCAAAAGGCATTATGCTCATGATAAATATCCCAAAACTTTCAAAATTAACATCAATATTACTATTTATTATATTAATAATAGCAATATCAATACCAATATTATTATTTATTATTTAGCATCATGTCTTACTACCCGTTTGGGCTATACGCTTAAGTACTAATTACGCTAATAGGCTAGGAACTGGAAAGATTGAATTTAGATTAAGTGAACCCGCATTTACATCGAAAGAGGGTGGAAAACCATTTAGGGAAAATCGCCTTAGTTCACCCGACTAAGATTAGCGCCTCGATCTCGCCATTCTTGGCAGTCTATCTCAAAAAGAAACTAACATGCTAGCTAACTATACCACCGAGGTAGGTAATACTAATATTAAAATTATGAATATTTCATTGTGTACATGAATGGCTAGCCATACTAGATTTTAGCCCCATATATTAGTTATTTTATCTTAAGGTGGTAGTGTAAAAAACGCGAGAAAAGGTAAATGTTTTTGCAGTTTTTATATAAAAAACTTTTTGGCCAAAACAAATAAAATATTGCTCCAATAGAAACATAAGAGTTTAATTTTCTATATATGGTGATATCAACAGTTGTTGAATATCTGTGATGAGCATGGCGGCGTTAAATGACAAACTTTTTAAATTAAAATAAAAACTTGTCATTAGATTCCAGGACACCCTTGACCGATATTCAACAACTGTTGATATCACCATGTGGAGAAAATTAAACTCCACGTTTCTATTGAAGCAATTTTGTATTTATTTTAGCCAAAAAAAATGTTTGGCTTTAAAAACTGCAAAACATTAATCTTTTCTCGCGTCCCCTACACTCCCACCTTAACAATAGCATATAAAAAGCATAAAATAGCAAGTTTGACTCTTTATAACCAATGAGCTGTAATGATTTGAAACCATTAAATCACTATTTACAGCTTATAATTATAGCTTACACTTGTTAAAGCTGTGCAATAAAATGTTTATTGTAGAATGAACTTAAGGTCCATGACCCTCACCTAATCATGGACAGGGCTGAGCGTTTGACATGTTCACCTTAAACTATTCACCCACCGAAGCGGATTCACCTCAATGTTTATATTACTAATAATGTCCCATTTGACCAGATTATTGGGGGGATGGGATCCCCCTGTGGCCCACACTAAAGACGCCCATGACTAAGCTGGGAAGGAACTTTTGTATGGAGTATTCCTTAATCAATGTCCGTGTTTAGCAGATTTCAAATTTAGTAGTTAAAGGATTATTTTAATTGCATTCAGACCTCTTTTAGTTTACTCTTGTATTTATTTGTGAGCACCAACTCTTTCTACCAATTTGGCTTATACACCTATGTACTAATTACACTATTGTGTTAGGTATTAAGAAGGTTTAATTTTTAGGAAGTGCACCTGTATTTGCGTGGAGGGAGAGTGGAAAAACATTTAGGAAAAACCACCCTGAGTGCACCCGACCGGGATTCAAACCCTATTCCCCCTCATCAGCAGTATAGTCTAACTGAGAATAGCACGTTAGACCATGCGGCTACCGAAGTGGGTTTTCCTTTAGTAAAATGCATGTTTGGTTTATTCTAGTGCATTTGCCGCGAGTTTTGGTTCACTTTTTGTGTGTGTGGGGTTGGGGGGGAGAGTTCGGGGGTCAGTCTCTTATTATTATTATTAATATTATTATTAGCCCCACATCTTACCACCTGTACGGGTTATACGCACTTACGATAATGTGTAATGGTAGGTGATTGTGAGATGAAATGGAGGACCTACAGTTTAACGTGGGATCCGAACCACTGTGGAGACCTGGCATTCCAAACATTCACAAGTTGTGATTAATACACGTCTTGTCAGAGGTGAAGGAAGGGTTTGGTAATCAGATAAATTTGTGCCGGGACCGAGGATTGAACCCCGGACCCTAGCACAGAAGTCTGACACCTTACCCCTAGACCGCCAGGTCACCAAGTCAGTCTCTTATAAATTCAAAGTTAATTTTTCAGAAATTTAAGTTTTTATATATATAATTTTTAGGTAATCAAAAATCAGGGCCCCTGCTTATGTAAAAAAAACACTGTCTTATGTTTTATTTACGATTCACGAGAAGGGGATTAAATGGGCCGGGGGGGGTGTTAATTGTTTTTGCCACGCAGAAAAAGGATATATAACCCTTATTTGAGACTTTTGGGAATGGGATTCCAAAAAAATGTGGTGCAGCATTCTTCATTTACAAAAAAAAAAAAGTTAGACACGTTAAAATGTAATCAAGTAAAAGATATACGCGTCGGGTTGGAGGAAACTAAACCCGGAGCTGGGTGTGGCGCAGCTGGTTTCGAACACCCGGGAGTTGGTTAGAGGGGCCAGTGGGGGAAGGGGTGAGGTGGGTGACACCTTCTGGCTAGTCTCTCATTCAGTGTCGGATGGACTCGTCCTCTTAGTATCTAGGTAAACATGGTGGGCTCGACATTCAGAGGTAGACTCTCTCTATATAGACACAGGATAAGTTCGGTTTTAAGGGGGCAATGGCCCTTAGCGGAGAGGGAGCTTCTCTCAACCCTCGTTAATAAACCACAAGGGCACCTAGAGGGGGTGTTGCTTCAGTCAGAAGTTGACGATGGTCTCACATATGAGTGAGATTCTTGTGCTTCAAATTTTCGCCTATTCATCTAAGAAAGGCCTCGGTCCAATTCCCCCCTCGTCCCCCTGTGAGGGGGAACCATTTGGACGTACCAAAACCAATCTATTATTTGAAACGTAACAGAGCTAGTGTTACGATAAGATGTTACATTATGTATATATATATATATAGAGAGAGAGAGAGAGAGAAAGAGCACCACGCCTTACTACCCGTTCAGTCTATACGCAGATGTATTAATTACGCTAATGTGCTTGGTCTGAGGAAGGCTGAATTTAGATTAAAGGTACCTGCACTTGCGTGAAAGGAGAGTGGAAAGACATTAAGGAAAAACACAACTTCACTACACCCTACTGGACTTTGAACCCCGATCTTTCCGTAATTAATAATTAGTACTCTTGTTAAGTTAGTGGCATATAAAATTCATAGTAAATTTAAAAACCTTTTTGCAAGTTTTTATACATCTATGTACGACCCCCATACCCTCGCCCCCTCCTGATGGGGTTTTATCAATTTCCAGTGNCCCCCCCCCCCCCCCCCCCCCGCCACACACAAATTTATAAGCCCATGTAAATCCTCTCAAGTTGCTTTTTCAAGTCTTTTTTTTTAAAGTAGCCTAACATGGAGTGATTTCACCCCCAAAAACATGATGGCAGTTTCCCCCTTAACATAAAGGTAAGAAAAATAAAAGATACAGGACATTGGAGTGACATAGCAATGTAAAGGACACTTCTAAGATCCTTGGTTTAAGTGAGGAGGGTCGTAAAAGTGGAGTGACTAGGGACATCTTCCATTAACACAGTCTGCCCGCCCGGCTGTTACACAATTAAACAGTTTATGACCCGCTTTTTAAAATAAACATTTACCTGGGGGCGAAGAGAGAAGATATATAAAAACAGATAAAAGGTTCCAAACCTTGATAAAGGATATTTTAGTTGTGTCACATAACACAGAACATCATTAAGTACAGGTAGTAAAAAACAATTGCTCATAGTTTATTATTTTAGTATACTAAATGTAAATAAATCGACACTAGCAAGTTCGTTTGTTTTTTGGCAAAAAGTGAGGGGAAGTAATAGATTTTTTTTAAGTGTACTAATTAGTTTAGTATTTAATGTTAGAGCATTTTCAAGAGATTTCAATTTAAAAAAACTGTTTTTAATAAATGGCTGTTAAATATCTTTATCGCTGAAAAACAAGAAGGCCCTACACGGGGCTATCAAAATAACATAAATAATTCGCCCCAAATATAGGCCTACACTAAGAACCAAATCATTAGATCCATTTTAAAAAAATGCTTGAATTTTCAGAAATTATTTATCACTAAACTACCCTTAGTTTCAAGGCTTAAATTTTAAAAAAAATATTGATTAGTCATTAAGTATGATTATATAACTTCTAAATATCAAGTTTGAATTAAATCAGACTGTTGCAGCTGTAGACAAACAGAATCGTGATACACTATTGTTATCGTCTTGTAACCCCTCGGGGAGAGAAAGTATTGTGTTCGTCAAACTATTTGAAAAAAAAAAATTGATGGAAGTCGACGTTTCATGACTCTCTGACCTCGAAACAGTGTCTTTTTGCAAAGCCCG
Source organism: Timema monikensis (assembly GCA_902151445.1). Classification (NCBI taxonomy): domain Eukaryota; kingdom Metazoa; phylum Arthropoda; class Insecta; order Phasmatodea; family Timematidae; genus Timema; species Timema monikensis. The sequence continues at coordinate 23,746 of CABFVZ010004840.1, read as the reverse complement.
CCTGTCTAAATTATCAACATAACTCTAAAACTAAGGATATTTTACTAAATGTTGAAAAGAGACCATATCAATTTGATTAAAATAAGCTCTGAAGAATTTGATTAAAATTATTATCCATGTTTAACATTATAAAGAAAATGGCGTCCATCTCATTATTCCAGGAAAATGACTTTGATAGTATTTTACATGAGCGGAAATTTCCAATTTTGAAATTTACGAAATTCTTTTAGATAGTAAATAACGTATCATTGCAGAATTATAGGACGCTTTAAAAAAAAAATTAATTTGAAATAGATGTTTATAAAACCAATACTTTTCAAGTTATAAGCAAATATATTTTTTAAATGAAATTCAAGGAAATGTTAATTGTAATTATCTTTGGTGGACAAAGATGTTCTTCTTTTCTCACTATTTCTGTAACTATTTTATTTATGATCTTTGGTTAAATGTGATGTTCCTTTTTTTTACATTATGTTTCTGCTAAAATGTATACTATTTCGATTCACATAGCTTACGAGTTTTAAGTAAATGTTTCCATTTTTAGGTCAAGGAGTGAGAAATTTTGTGCGGTGCGTCGTACTATTTATTTTTAAATTTTGTTCGAATACCCACAAAACGTCAAGACCCATCATAACATCGAACGTTTTAACCATTGCAATATTTTCTCTTTATGAAAAAGTAAAAATCGTACGTACTTGACTGTTTTTGTGTTATTTGAGCATCAGTTTCTAAGAATCCAGGTGGATAATAATTGATTAGAGTGTTCGACTATCACTTTGTGGTCCCTCTCCCAGTGCTATGCCCTAGCTAAGTAGCTATTGTGTCTGCCTACTGAACTAAGGGTCCCGGGTTTGGTTCTTGGTATGGTAGAAAAATATATCGTTCGTGAAATGTGGGTTTCCCCTTTTGCAGTGATGAATTAAAGGCCATGGTGTTGTGTTTTGTGACTGTTCTAGATTTAAGTTAGTTTATAAGTCGTGTGCTGATATTATAAGACGTGTGCTGATATTATAAGTCGTGTGCTGATATTATCATTCGGTTCGTAAAGTGCACGTTTAAGGTGCTAGAGCTGGGTGTTTTGTAGTCGATTAGGTGTACCTCCCTAGGTAAAGCCAGTTTGTAAGCCGTGTGTTTAAATAATCTCATTGGTTGGATGAAAATTGCCCGTTAATACAGTATCTCAATTTTTAAAAATATTATATAAATTTAAAGCACCGTATTCCGGAAACCATACGCGCGAACATTTTCTGACACTATCTTGACAATCCCGCTATTAATTATTATTACTCTTGTAGGTGACCTGGTGGTCTAGTGGTAAGGTGTCAGACTTCTATGCTGGCGGCCGGGGTTCAATCCTCGGTCCCGGCACAGATTTATCTGATTACCAAACCCTTCCTTCACCTCTGACAAGACATCTTGTGAATGTGAGGAATGCCAGGTCTCCACCGTGGTTCGGATTCCACGTTAAACTGTAGGTCCTTCATTTCATCTCACAATCACCCTACCATTACACATTAGCGTAAGTGCGTATAACCCGAACGGGTAGTAAGACGCGGTGCTAATAATAATAATAATTATTATTATTATTACTCTTCTGGTTTCGAGCCTGAGCCACTCTGAGCTGATCGCTATTTTTGGAACGTTGGCACCTTCTAGAAAGATGGACGAAAGCAACGCTATACAGTATAGTCTACATGCAAGGCGAAACATGGGGGGTGAATGATTATAATTACGGAAATGAGCTGAATCTCAATCATTATCGAATAAAATAAAATTCACACCTGGACACGTGAATGGAAACCGGAACCCTTGTCTTAGTAATCCTATTCTCTACCGCTGAGCTATCAAAAGATTATTCCTTGCTCAGGGTAATTCTTCACTTATATTTAAGGCAGAGTCTGTGATGGAGGTGTGAATATCATAGGCTACTAAGCCTAAAGCCGACGTTTTCCTGCCGACCACAATATTTCGCCACCGTATGTCCAATCGTGTCAAAAAAAAGATGTGTGAGGATCATTAAACACATTACTACTAGACTTTCGAAAGAAAAAAAAAATGGGACGAAGAGTTGGAGAATCTGGCTCCAGGTTAACGAGCGTCAGGTACTATAGAGCCTATATGTTTATTTGCCGGAGGGAGGGGGGCGGGAGTTATAACGGGGGAGAGGAGGGGTCACAGCTTGCGGTGAAGCTGTTTAGCTTCTCATTACATTCCTCATGACCAAGCTACCGGTGGCTTAATAGGAACAACACACCGCGGCAGAGCGGACTAAGTCACGTCTATAGCTGTCACATCAAGGATGACTTAAGTGGTTATAGAGGTCACGCGTAGACCCGCAGGACCACAATTCTATACCTCTCTGACTGGAGGTGTATCACCAACAATCCTCAATGTTATATTGAAGAAATTAACGTTAAGTTTCTAAGTGCAGAGCTATACTTCTTTTTTATCATCACGTTTTACTACCTGTTACCCGCCTCTGTGGCGTAGTTGGCTAACGCGCTTGTCGTGTTGAGCCCGACTGCTGAGGACGGGGAGATCGAGGTTCGAATCTCGGTCGGGTGAACTGGGGGTGGTTTTTCCTAAATGGTTTTCCACTCTCCCTCCACGCAAATGCGGGTTCACTCCCTTTAATTCAACCTTCCCAATTCCTAATCCATTAGTGTAATTGGTACTTAAGAGTATAACCCGAACGGGTAGTAAGACGCGGTGCTAAAATAAAAATACTACCTGTTCGTGTTATACTCATACAGAAGATGATTATTACTCTAATAGGGTAGGGATAAGAAATTAAGCATTTTAGATTTGTTATAGCCGCATTTGCATTGAAGGGGAGTGGGAACCATTTAGGAAAATACACCCTCAATACACCTGATCGGGATTAAAACCCTGATCTCCTCATCTATCATCAGCAGGCCAGTCTAACATGAGAGTAATGCCTTGGACCATTCAGTGACTGAAACATGTCAGAGCTATAACAGCACACTCCTTACAAACTAGCTCATTTAACTCACGATACCAAACTCAGGACTGTCTAAGTATGGGCAGTAGGATGAACATTATAGTAAAATAGGCTCCATCTGGGAATTGAACCAAGTCCTCTTAAATTGTATACACTCTCCATAACAAGTGAGTCACAAAGTAAAGTATTTCCAAGTTTAAAACAAATCTCGTCAAGCTAGCATCATTACAAATTACCCGTTTCATCGGCCGAACGGTCTACGGTAGGTAGGAATGGGCAAATTACTACCCGCGGTCTTGATATGGATCACCGGTGTGTTCAATCCAGCCCGTGTATAAATAATTAAAATTAGTTGCATGTGAAGCAGGCTTTTTTGAAACACCAAAAGAAAAGTATTTTTAAAAAGCAATGCCAAAATCAACATTTCCAAATTTGCTAAATCATGCCCAAATAAAAAGTCAATAAAACTTAGGAAAAGTGATCTTAGAAATCAAATTACTGATGATTATCTCACACACACCATCATATAGATCTATTGAACGAAAAAAATACTCAGCCAAGATATTTATTATTGTTACATATTATCAATGTATTCAAACTTAATAATGTCAGAGTGTTTATTATTTTTACTTTCTTATAACAAGAGAAAGTACTGTGATTGTGAAAAAAAATATTTTGAGATTATGATAAATCTTTACGTTTTTTGTGAACACGAACCCCCAAAAAGTGGATTTTACAATTCTGTCTGTCCCCATGTCTTCCGGTCTGTCCCTGGCCACGGATCCAAAACGATTACATAGATTTTGTTCAAACTTGATATTTAGATTTTATAGGGCTAACCCCGAAACTTTTTGTGACTTTGACCCTAGCCCTCAAATTAAGGGTAGTTTCCTGATAAGTAATTTTATTTAGTTCCAAATTTTCGAAAACGGTTCAAACGATTGTTATTAGCATGCATATCTAAGATTTGTTTAGCATGAACAGGACAATTTTTGAAAATAAAAAATATTTTGAAAATGACTAATGATTTTGTTTAAAATTTATATCTGGTGATTATGTGGTATAACACATAGCAATGTATACTTGTTTTGGGGATGAAAACTCATTTATGTGTACTTAGCTGATGACTTATTTTTCAAAAACTTGAAATATTTAATAAATGAATTTAACGACTTGGTTCTAAATGGATATCTTGGGAGTGTTTGACGTGAAAAATAACACTATATGTATGTTTTTGGGGTAAAATCTCATCTATGGGCAGTTTACTGATTTTTCAAAAACTGGATCTATTTTTAAAATGGCCCTAACGATTTGGTTCCAAATAAGTGTCTGTTGATTTGTTTGCACTATACAAAGCTAAATAATTTTTTTTAAATAATACAGTAGTGATTAACAAATTACTGATTTTTGTAAAATTTGGTTTTTTTGAAAATATTTTTAACCATTTGGTTCAAAATTGGTATTGGAAGTCTATTTTAGATTACCAGTAATAATGTATCTTTATTTATCCATAGTAATCCAAGGGTAATTTACTTACAATAAATTATTTTAAAAAATTGAAACTTTTTTAAAATTGTTCTTGAATATTGAATTCAAAATGGGGATATAAGAATGGTTTTTAATTATAAATAAGAATACTTTTGATTTTTACAAATAAATAATTTTAGGTAATTAACAAATACTCAAATTTGGTTTTTGTTAAATATATTTGAACAATTTGGCTTGGAATTTTTATATATAAGGTGTTCATTGTGATCAACAAGCTGATTTGTTTTTGTTTTATTAGGAAAACATAATTAAGGGTAGTTTACTTAAAACCTATGATTAAAAATTATCTTCGAAGCTATAATACACAATATTAGAAAGTTTGTACGATTGTTATTTATTTTAAAAATTAATTTGAAGAAATTTAATGAATTAAATTCTTGGCCCTTTAGTAAGGTTGCACATCCTTGGTCTAAAGCGTCTCGTATTAAACTAGCTTGCTGATGATGGAGATATCGGGGTTCGAATCTCAGTCGGGTCTACTGTGAGTGGTTTTTCCTAAATGTTTTCTCACTCTCTTTCTACGCAAATGAAGGTAGGTTATATCTAAAGTACTCCCTGCCTGATCCCAACCCCATTATAGTACTATAACCTAAGCAGGTAGTAAAACGCGGTGATTTAAAAAAATCACAAATTGTTATTTACTTTTAACAAATCAATCAGGACCCGCTTTAATGGTCGCGTGATCTAAGGCTTCACTGTCGCAATGAACTGGACTGCCGGTTACAGAGGGATCGGAGTTCAGATCCCGTTACTATAAAAATAATATAGAAAACCACCCCCATAAGGGAATTCAGAGCTTAACAAATATATTTATTAATATTACTTAGCATCACGTCTTACTACCCATTCGGGCTATACGCTTAAGTACTAATTACGCTAATGGGCTAGGAATGGTGAAGTTTGAATATAGATGAAGTGAACCCACATTTGCGTGGAAAGAGAATGGAAAACCATTTAGGGGAAACCACCCCAGTTCACGCGAGTGCAATTCAAACCTCGATCTTCCCGTCCTCGGCAGTCTAGCTCAACACGAAACAAGCGCGTTAGCTAACTACGCCACCGAGGCAGGTGATATATTTATTAAACTATAGTTCAAAACAGTGAGTGTCGTCAGGACCTTGATCGTCTCGCAGTAGTCGAGTCCAACCCAATCCTTGATCCTGTTCGCAGCCTCCACACGGAATCCTCCTTGAGTTCATGACCTTATAATTAGAAGGATAAAAATAATCTCATCCTCCTACCCCCTCACTAATTCATCTAACATTCTATCTAGTCATCTCTTTCTATTTTCTTTCACTGGAAAAAAAAAAGATTCTTATTCATTTATTTTCTTTCATGCATGTCCCCCTTCTCCTCTCTTTTTTTTTCTTTTCATGTCCGCATCCCGTCTTAATAAATTGTCTTATTGTCTCTTTTGTACGCGCATCCTTAGTTGCTGCCGTAATCCAAATCAAAAGCGTCCAGAGAGGACTCATAGAACCATGAACAAAAGTCACCATAACGAAGACACATGGGCCGGCTCGGAGGAAGAACGGGCCAAGTCCGGAGGGGGGGATTCCCGGTGCAGGGCAGGTGACCTTAGGGTCTTCAACAAGGAATCGTACCTGTTCCTCCTCTGTCATTGCAATACTCATCACGTGACTTTACGGATAATTTAATAGCTTTATTTCAAAATATGGGGGCATTTAACCAGCCCTTTACCCGCCTCGATGGTCGAATGGTCACCCTCAAAAATAGGCAGGACTGCCGATGATAGGGATCTGGGTTCAAATTTCAGTCGGGTGTAGTGAGGATGTTTTTTACTAAATAATTCTCCAGTGTTCCTCCTCCAAAATGCTGGTACACTTTCTTTAAATTACACCTTCCTTTTCCCTTAAACATAAGCGTAGTTAGTACATATGCGTACTACCGTACTACCGTAAGACACAGCGCTTAAAAATACTAAGTAAGTTTCTAATCTACTGGCTATATAGTCCAATTTTCATAGGAAGAATCTTATCCTACATAGAGAAAAGTTATTAAATTTAGTTCCATGTATTCATACATCACGTCATATGATCCCTCACTTTTGATAAATGTTATCAATACCTATAAAATAATGATATCTCATTTTTTGAGGTGCATAAGGTAAACTTTCTGAATCTACTGATTATATCAGCACACGACTCATAAACCAATTTCAAACTAAAACGGACAAAATATCCATCCATTAATTACATCATTATGAAGGGGAAACCCATATTTCACCATGATAACCGTTTCCGTCATTTCGGGAATCGAACTCGGGGTCCTTAGATCAATAGGTAAAATGTTCTCATCACTCGGTAGAACACTCATTGTCAGGTATAACGGAAATACATTTCCATGTGAGGTGTGTAGAGCAGTCTATTTATGATTGGTCAAATGGGGCCAGAATGGGGGATAACATACATTCCCAGGTGAGGTGTATAGAGCAGAGTCTATTTATGATTGGTCAAATGGGGACAGAGTAGGTGATAACATACATTCCTATGTGAGGTGTGTAGAGCAGACCCTGTGTATGATTGGTCAAATGGGACAGAGTGGGTGATAACATACATTCCCATGTGAAGTGTGTAAAGTAGAGCCTATGTATGATTGGTCAAATGGGACCTGAGTGGATTATAGCATACATTCCCATGTGAGGTGTGTAGAGCAGTCTATGTATGATTGGTCAAATGGGGCCAGAATGGGGGATAACATACATTCCCGTGTGAATTGTGTAGAACAGAATCTATCTATACATGATTGGTCAAATGGGGCCAGAGTGGGAGATAACATATGACAGGCACAGTATTAACAAGCAATACCTGCTTTGACAAGACTCCACAACACGACATATGGTACTGAAGCTATTAGGTTCATACACACGTATATTTGTACAAGTGAACAAAATATATCCCCAACTCCCCCCTCCCAAAAGAGAGACTTAAGCGTGTTTTGCTCAGAGTCAAAGAGCGCACACACCGTCTCGAAAGTACACATGTCTCAAGTGTAATTAAAATCACTTCCCCGGAACATTATAATCATACATTATTATCAGTTGCATAGAGTAAAAAAATTAGCATAAGTACTAGGCTAGACATCATAGAGATTTTTTTTATTCTAAATAAAAAATATAACTTTCTATAACAATGTCATGTTTCTCTACATATCGTGTTGTACCTCATTCATGATAAGTTAAAACTGGATATGTCGTGATTCTCTGCTTTTCTTGAATTCGGTTGTTTGACATTTACCATTTCAAACTCTTTCCATGCATTCAAGGACGTAGAGTGGGGAAAAGGGGTTTTGGTGAAAGAAGAGTCCGGACACCCCTAGATTAGATATGTATACACGCTTCTAAGGGATGAAAATTCTGTGTTAATGATCACACAGAAAACAAAGATTGAGGAAAACCATTTAAAGATAACTTTGAGCAACATTTCATTTGACAGGGTTAATAAGTTTAAATATTTATGAAGAATTTTAACTAGCAATAACGATATTAGAGTGTAAATTAATAAAAGAATAGTCGGCCATTGCATGATATTATTCGGTCAGTAAATTGTTGTTCTCTCGCCTGCTTTCAAGGTAGGTAAAACTCAGAATATACAAAACAATACTTTTACCGATTGTCATCTATGAGTTTGAAACATTGTCTCTTAACTTCCATTGATAAACAGCCCATGGTGTAGTAGTCAGTGCACCTGGTTATCAAACTAGGGGTCCCGGGTTCAATTCTCGGCTGGTACCTAGGGTATTTTTCCTAAAAGTAGAATTACCCTAACGGTCACCAGGGTTTGGTTAGTTAGGTTTGATTTAGTTTTAAGGGTTTACAATGGTTCCACACCCTCAGATTCACAGATCACCATCACCTCATCCCATCAGGACATGGGAAGAGCCTCCATGGTAAGGATGTACGATTAGTACATCCGGGCGTCCCCCAGGCAATTCTACATTAGTACTGGTTAATCTTTCCACAAACTGGTCTACGAATGATGTAACCCAGACGCGCAATATTATTACTATACCTTACATGACGATAAAAAAAAAAAAGTGGGGTGTTCGAAAACAAGGTGCTTATGATGGATGATATTTGGTACAAAAAGGGATGAGGCTAAAGGAAAGTATAGGAGGTTACATACACATCACAATACATTGTTAGGATAATAAAGTCTCGTAGATTCCAGTGGGCAGTACATGCGGCGTGAATGGAGGAATCTAGAACCGTGTTCAGGGTATTGAATAGCAAACCCAATGGGGAGAAACTATTGGGAAGACCTAGACGCAGATGAGAGGATAGCATTATAATGGACTTCAAAGAGATAGTGTGTAATGAGGTGAACTGGATAGAACTAGCTCAAGGTAGGAATAAGGTGTAGCTCAATATAAGGATAGGGTGTAATGAGGTGGACTGTATAGAACTAGCTCAAGATAGTGATAGGGTGTAATGAGCTAAATTGGATAGAACTAGCTCAAGATAGGGATATGGTGTAATGAGCTGAATTGGATAGAACTAGCTCAAGATAGGGATATGGTGTAATGAGCTGAATTGGATAGAACTAGCTCAAGATAGGGATAGGGTGTAATAAGTTGAACTGGATATAACTAGCTCAAGATAGGGATAGGGTGTAATAATGTGGACATATAACTAACTCAAAATATGGATGGGGTGTAATGAGGTGGACTGGATAGAACTAGCTCAAGTTAGGGATAGGGTGTAATGAGTTGATCTGGATATAACTAGATCAAGATAGGGATAGGGTGTAATAATGTGGACATATAACTAACTCAAAATATGGATTAGGGTGTAATGAGCTGAATTGGATAGAACTAGCTCAAGATAGTGATAGGGTGTAATAATGTGAACATATAACTAACTCAAAATATCGATAGGGTGTAATGAGTTGATCTGGATAGAACTAACTCAAGCTATGGATAGGGTGTAATGAGGTGTACTGTATATAACTAACTCAAAATAGGAAGAGGTAAGTACTTTTGAAAGTGCTGCGGTGGGTGGGTGACCTTTCGAGAATATAATGCCTTAGAGTAAATAAGTATAGGTATAATACAATTTTCTAGCAAGCCCTTCCATAAAAATGAACTTTCTACAACCTTTCTCACATAAAATATGTGCTAATTATGTTTTTACTATATATAATAAACCTCCCTACTCCCGGTTCCCCGGTGGTCCCCCAGTATGCATAACTTCCATTTGGTGGTCATCCGTTACAAAAACATTTGAGAACTATAAATCTAGAATGTGATAGCTCTTAGAATTCTTTGATGCAACCCGCTTCGCAAAATATCTTGGTCATGACCAAGCAGGCAACATCGTTAACAGGAGTAATAAGATTCACACGACCTCTCGCGAGGGAAAGCAACTATTGCCGATGAATATCAACCGCGCGATTGCCCTAGATTAGGGCACGGCCGCCATGTTGGTCAATTACCAGTCGTACAATTATTATTCCTACCAAGAAATAAAATGGCGAATAGGTGGGTCATACTCATTAAAATAACTGCTCGGTTACTCCAATAGTTACGCCAGCGTTGTAAGTGATTTTCCTCAACTCGAGAGGACTGAATAGTGTCCAAACAGGGTAGCTTTGACTGATGGGATTAGCAAATGATGACAGTTATCCATTTAAAACAGTGATTCTCCTCAACTCGAGAGGACTGAATAGTGTCCAAACAGGGTATCTTTGGCTGATGGGATTAGCAAATTATGACAGTTATCCATTTAAAACAGTGATTCTCCCCAACTCGAGAGGACTGAATAGTGTCCGAACAGGGTAGCTTTGACCGATGGGATTAGCAAATGATGACAGTTATCCATTTAAAACAGGGATTCTCCTCAACTCGAGAGGACTGAATAGTGTCCAAACAGGGTAGCTTTGGCTGATGGGATTAGCAAATTATGACAGTTATCCATTTAAAACAGTGATTTACAACCATTTAAGGGGATTGACCCCAATTTTCTACCTTTAAACCAACGAAACTCCTTGATAACATAAAAGTGCTAACATTCTAGTTTTTAAATTATTATTTTCACTGAATCTTACTACACATATCCAGGCTATACGCATTTAATTACACTAGAGGGGTAAGTAAAATTGAGAGGAAACTTACGTTTATTTGCGTGTAGGAAGAAGGGGGAGGGAGGAAACCTTTTAGTAAAAAATATCCTCAGTAGACTCCACCGGAATTTGAATCCTGATGTCCCCGTTAACGACAAACCAAACGAGCGTGACATTAAGCTGATGTCCTTGATTTAATTATTGTAATTGGCTTGTATAATATCTATACGGATGTGACTAAGAGGTCTCAAAAGAGAATCTATGAGTCCTGTGACCCGCCTCGGTGGCGTAGTTGTCTAACTCGCTAGTCGTGTTGAGCTCGACCGCCGAGGACGGGGAGATCGAGGTTCGAATCTCGGTCGGGTGAACTGGGGGTGGTTTTTCCTAAATGGGTTTCCACTCTCCCTCCACGCAAATGCGGGTTCACTTCCTCTAATTCAACCTTCCCAATTCCTAAACCATTAGCGTAATTAGTACTTAAAGCGTATAACCCGAACGGGTAGTAAGACGCGGTGCTAAATATTATTATTATTATTATTATTATTATTATTATTATTATGAGTCCTGTGGATATTTTAGAAGTTTTGGTAGCAGTGCCACTCGCCTTGACGCGAGATCGCCACGGTGAACTAAGTCAGCAATCAACTATCAGAGTTGGGTAACCAAATGGAAGCTAAACAGAAGCTTAACAGTTTTAATCAGTTTAAACGCTTATACTTATATTTTAATCTCACGTCTTCCTAAAATCATTATAATCATTTTAACAAGTAAATAATATAGAGCTACTTTTTGGCAGCTTGTGTTAAAAAAAAATGCAGTATGTTAACCATATTTTTTGATGGTCGTTGCTAATATATTCAGAAAGCTTGAATAGAAAATTAATCGATATAAACGGGAATAACATGTTTATAAAAATTGGAAAAGATATCCAAACATTACCCAGTAGTGTCTATACATTACTAAATAAATAATATAAAACTATTTTCTAAATATATTACGGGAAAATATATATATATATATATATATATATATAATGTTAATTGAGCTGTAAGCTAATGCAGTAATTATTCTAGTGTTTTGGGTATGAGTAAGGTTGTATAAAGAGGATGTGCACCCTCATTCACGTGGAGATAGTGTAGAAAATAATTTGGGTAGATTCTTCTTAAGTAGCCTAAACCCGACTGGTATTCAAACACCGAGATATCCGTCCAGGGCAGTCTAGTCTATAGCGAGAGTGACGCCTTTAGACCGTTCTGTCGGATCTTTTAAATAATATCGCGAGTGGAAAGCTGTGAGCATGCCAAGCAACTAAATGATCTCCCTAGAGGAAAGGGTCAGCCTAAATAAGAGGCGACATTACACTCTGCACAGAATACACAATAATTTATCGGCTAAAACAGGACGCGCACAGGACAACAAATAAAATATAAAGAGAGAAGACAGGATGAAAAAAAAATTGAAAGCAAAGAAGAAGAGAGAAAACTATCGGGAGTTAGACAAAAAGAAACTGGAATGGGTGGGGGGGTGGAAGAAATAAAGAGTTTTTGGGTGTACGTAAAAGGGATTAAGAGAGAGCAGCCCACAGCTTGGAAATGATCCGGCTCGCATAACAACAGAAGGTCACAAACGAACGTTATCGTGGGAGGAGTGTGTGGTACACACCGTGTTGAAAACATTGTTAGGAAGCATCTCGTTTCTCAAATTGTGGTTCACTTATCCAACACTCGGGTGACCTGGCGGTCTAGGGGTAAGGTGTCAAGACTTCTATGCTGGCGGCCGGGGTTCAATCCTCGGTCCCGGCACAGATTTATCTGATTACCAAACCCTTCCTTCACCTCTGACAAGTCATCTTGTGAATGTGGGGAATGCCAGGCCTCCACCGTGGTTCGGATTACACGTTAAACTGTAGGTCCTCCATTTCATCTCACAATCATCCTACCATTACACATTAGCGTAAGTGCGTATAACCCGAACGGGTAGTAAGACGCGGTGCTAATAATAATAATAATAATAATAATAATATCCAACACTCGTCGATGATCACGTGGTCTAACGTAGTAGTTTCCAAACTATTTTTTTTAACCATAAACTCGTCCCAATGTCCCCTACGCTACCCTATAAAAATACGTATTCAGAATCGTGGTTTGAATGACTCAATAAGGAGTAAATCAGCACAACAAAACAGTAGAATTTAATGGCCCCTTTATTGAAAAATGTAATCAAAACGTTTTTAGTTTAAATGATTAAACAAAATTTATCGACTTTGTTCATTGATAAAAGCTTTTGATCTCTTAGCTATAGTCTAAGGACCCGCCCCCCTTTCCCTCCATCCCCCTGTTACTCCCATGTTTCTTAGTACCCATTTTGGGAATGACTGCTCTGCGAATACAGTCTCACATTATACTAGATTGTCGATGATGGGGTGATCAGGGTTCAGATTCCGGGTCAGATGTTATTTTTTCCCTAAATGATTTCCCACTCTAACTATACGAAAATTCAGACACTTTTCTCCTAAACGTTATGCCTACCTGCCTCATCCTTAACACATTAGTTTAATTAATATTTTTATGAATAATACCTGCTGATAGTAAGATGCAATTTTCAATTTTATGAATCTTTAAAATATTTTTTGTTGATATTTAGTAACGTTTGAAGTGTAAGTAAAAGTCAAACTTAGCTTGAACCAACTATACCCAGGTATCCTATCCCATAACTTACCGTGGTTTTAAATAATAATACTTAGCACCACGTCTTACTACCCGTTCGGGTTATACGCTTTAAGTACTAATTAATCTAATGGATTAGGAATTGGGCAGGTTGAATTAGAGGAAGTGAACCCGCATTTGCGTGGAGGTAGAGTGGAAAACCATTTAGGAAAAACTACCCCCAGTTCACCAGACCGAGATTCGAACCTCGATCTCCCCGTCCTCAGCAGCCGGACTCAACACGTCTAGCGCGTTAGCCACCGAGGCGGGTGTGTGGTTTTAAAGGCAGACGCTTAGTTTTAAGTACAAATGGCTTGGGTTATGCTAGTTTATAAGTTTATCGGATAAGTTAGTGAAGAGTGAAAGAAAGATTTTCAAAACCAATAAAAGAGATAGGATAAATAAGGTGTACAACACAATTGTACTATACTTTCCTATAATCTTATAGTTTGTAGAGATATTTTGAAAAAATATTAAGCAGTATGTTAATTATTTATGCAGAAAATAAGTATATTATAGTTATCATTCCTCAAATATCCATTTTAAACAAAATCATAAGAGCCATTTTGAATAAATTTTTCTGAAATCAGTTTGATAGTGAACGGTATTTGATCAATTTTTCTAATAAAAAAACAAGTACATAGGGCTATTTATCATGTAAAACAATAGACAGAAATTTATTTTGACCAGAATCGTTAGTTCTATTTATTTGTTAAAAATGACATATTTTCAAAAAATTATTATTTCTAAATTACCCTTAATTTTAGTACTAAAAACCAACTCAAGATTCAAATTTAAGGTATGATCATATACACTCTAAATATAAATTTTGAACGAGATCCATCAAAATGTTTCACCTATCGCCTTAGGATGACAGACAGACTCGCCTTTTTCCTTAGTATGGAGTCACATAGTTTAAAGATGAAAAAAAGGTTCACGATTACAATACTTTCTCTATATTAAAAAGTAAAATATTAATTTTTGAATTTCAGTTAGCACCTTTCTTAAAAACTATTTTAAGGAGTGCTGTGTATTTTTGTTCCAACTTCCGATTATGGTGATAAATAATTGTCTCCATTCAAAATTCCCCCTTTCATATTTGAAAATAAAATGTTCTTATCTTACAGAGAGATGTTCCAATATTTCCCACCGGGAGAATTCTTTGCCTTCATACACAAACAAAAATTCTAGATTTATGAGGGGATTAGAACGCTCTGTCTTGACTACATTTGTTTGTGTTTTGACCACCAGAATGGAGTGTAAGCACTTCACAAAAGCACAGAAATTTTCCCTCACAAGAACCATTAAATGGCGTGTTGTCTCGCGATGTCTATTTAGAATGAACATACTTCTTACTAAAAATATTTTAAGGCCCTGTCATCTAAAAAGGTTATAATGTGCTTAGTTTTATTATTCAGTCCAATTTTTGTAGGAGGGGCCTTTTATAAAATATATATATTGATAACATTTTACTATATTATTATTGGTTAAGTTATTTTTATATTGATAATATCTATCAAAAGTGACATCTATATATCATGTTACTTGACGTATGAGTATGTGAAAGTAGATGTAGTAGCTTTTATAATGAGCCACTTCGGTGGTAGAATGTTCTAAGGCGTTACTCTCGCAATAGACTGGATTACCGATGACGGGGAGATTGGGGTTCAAACCCTGGTCTGGTATACTGACAATTCTTATTTCCTAAATGGTTTTCTAATTTTTATCTCTCTCTCCATCTAAATGGTGACACACTTCCTTTAAATCCAACCGTATTCATCCCTAGCATATTAGTATAACTATGCATAGACGTATAACCTGTACAGCTGGTATTAAATCTTGGAGGAGGAGGGGGGGGGGGG
>CABFVZ010004839.1:15335-41326 GCA_902151445.1 Timema monikensis | reverse complement strand
TCACTGCCCTAAGTTATTGTCCTGCCATCTATCAATGAACCACTGTACTTTCAGCCAGTCTGATAGATGGAGCTACCAGTTCACTGCCATACAATGACCACCAATAAAGCAATAAATAAAATAAATAAAGAGGTAGTGAAAATATTTGTCTGATAAGAGTATACGAGTAGAAAAATGGCTGCAGGTTCTACGCACATGCACGCCAGGGAATGGGAATTAGTTTATCTTTCCTTATTTTATCACTTGTAATTATTGTATAACCAATTCTTTCTATTTTATTTGTGAAAAACTATAAATTTTCTGCACTGCTATGTAACAAAGAAAGCATGTTTCTAACATCAACGGAAAGAGTGCTATCCCCGAGGTTTGAACCCGGTATTCACCTGTTGTCGCAGGAGGGCCGCCTGGACGTGCTCTGCATGGTGAAGGCCTCCAAGAACCCGGACAACGGTGGCTCCCCGGACGGTCTGCTACACTCCCTCTTCCGTGACCAGTTCGTCCCCGCCCTGCTCCATCCTGTTGTCAGAGTTATTGTCGTGGTGGTGTTCCTGTTCTGGTGGTGTTCCAGCATTGTGCTGATACCGGGCCTAGATGTGGGACTCGACCAGAAGCTGGCCATGCCCACTGACTCCTTCGTCCTCAAATACTTCCAGGTACTCTCCCTTCTGATATCTCGTTAGTACATGAGGGGTACACTCCCTTCTGACAGATAGATAGCACACGGGGGTACACTCCCTTCTGACAGATAGGTAGCACATGGGGGTACACTCGCTTCTGACACACACATCAGAAGGAGATTCCAACTAACGGTGATTAACTGAGAAGTTAAATACAAGATTATGCTCAAACTAGAAACCATGTTGAAGTACAGTTTTGTTGGTTCAAAACTTGATATTATTGAAACTGGGCTCAGTTTGATATTATTTTAGTTTGAAAAACAGTTTTGCTGGCCTCAATCCCACTGTTTATTCTAGTAAAATTCAGACAACTTCACTACGATGCAGTGTCTGGTTCAAGCTGATTTATCTGCCTAAGTTAGATATAATTGTCTGGTTGTTTCATTTGTCCTATTGTCATGTTGGACTAGCACCATAAAAACTATAAAAAATACACACTCAAAATTTGGATTCTATATTTATATTGAGTCTTGAATTTAATTTATTTTCGAATGCACAAATTTTTACAATCCTTGAGGATTTGAAGATTCAAAGGGCCAATCCTTGGTTATAATATCGGCGATAAAGGCCCACTAAGTGCCATTCCATCTTGTTGTCAGTATATGGATGACCTGCTGTCCATGGGGCCACCTGTGTACTTTGTGGTGAAGAGCGGAGTGAACTTCAGTAGCTCCAGGGTGCAGAACATGGTGTGCGGGTCCGCAGGGTGCAACAGTGACTCCCTCAGCGCCCAGCTCTCCACGGCCGTCCTGGAGTCCTCAGAGTGAGTCGGGGTCCACGACAGTCATACCAACACACAAATACTCCAACATTCGGGAGGCGTGTCTGAGAAGTCACCGCCTTAATACCCTTCTTGAATTCATTATTTACCACAGTCAAATTGGACTTGTTCCTTTTTGTTATCTAGATGACTAGTGGTTTGTAGTTTTGTATCTTGTGTTTGTATATACAATGCATTGTGTTTGTTTTGTGATTGTGTTTTGCCCGAAATAATATGCATTAAATAAAGTGTATTGAACAAACACAATTTGTATTAAATAAATTGATAGAATAGTAAGGAAATGATAGAGCACAAATAAAAGTAAAAACACTAACACATATTTACACACACTTCAATATTTCGATGCTTGGCATCACCGAAGACAACATCCCGCTTAGTATTACTCTAACCTCTACCCTGTTAACCTATGCCCCTGCCCCTACCTGAGGAAGATGCTATAACAGTATCAACATTTTTATGTATGTGCAAATATGTGTTACCGTTTTTACTTTTATTTGTGCACTATTATTTTCCTACTATTCTATCATTTTATTTATCACAAATAGTTTTGCCTAAAATGAAGCCACTTTTATTACTAGGATTATATTATAAAGAACAGGCACTTAATCCACAAGTGGTGAAACTAACGGTTACGTCCTTAGTTACATTATCAATAGCTTAACCAGGTTACTGTGGGAGGGATTCATAATCTAACATTTAGATTCTAAAGCACAAAGCCTCGACAACGTTGATCAGGTTGTCCTAATATTTATAACTGTATTTGTAAGAAGGGACAGCAGAGGTGGTTTGAAAATATATAAAAGAGAAAGAACACTTTTTTTGTTCCTATTAAAGTATCCTATTTTTCTTTACCACTTTCCTTTCCCTTCTTTTTGTGTTTTTTGGTTTTCTCTCTTAGTGAGTTAAGTTGCGCGTTTCACAAACCCTCCTGATGAGTTCCGATAGAATGAAACCTATATCGAGGGATTGGGTAGTAACAATAGATTTACTTCAAGAGGCAGACATTACCTCTTTGTCCAATGGCAGCAATGTAAAGTGTGAACCGTGTTATTCTTTTCATTGTAAAGCCATATTGTGTTCCTTACTTTTATATGTTTCTTTACACCTTTCCTGTCTGTACTTTCTTACAAATATATTACAAAATACCTAAAACAGGAGCTTTCCTATTCATTATAAATAATGAATCCTTAGAGGTTTACATTACTACTTGTAGCCGAACCCTGGTGTATTACTTTTAACATAATATCCCATTATTGGATCGTACGACTGTACAGTTGATGGAATTACTGTACAAGGAGTTTCCAGATGCTAAATTTGGCAACACTGGTTGCATGTTTTTTCTCAAGGATGTGTTCATACTCACAGTCATGGCTTGTTTCAGGACATACCTCATCAGAACTCCCTCCTCCTGGCTCGACGACTTCTACGATTGGTCCACTTACCAGGGCTGCTGCATGGCATACCCCAACGGATCTTTCTGTGACCCTGTGACACACACAGACCAAACCGCAAGTAAGTGGCTGTGCCGCACAGTGACCCTGTGACACACACAGACCAAACCGCAAGTAAGTGGCTGTGCCGCACAGTGACCCTGTGACACACACAGACCAAACCGCAAGTAAGTGGCTGTGCCGCACAGTGACCCTGTGACACACACAGACCAAACCGCAAGTAAGTGGCTGTGCCGCACAGTGACCCTGTGACACACACAGACCAAACCGCAAGTAAGTGGCTGTGCCGCACAGTGACCCTGTGGCACACACAGACCAAACCGCAAGTAAGTGGCTGTGCCGCACAGTGACCCTGTGACACACACAGACCAAACCGCAAGTAAGTGGCTGTACCGCACAGTGACCCTGTGACACACACAGACCAAACCGCAAGTAAGTGGCTGTGCCGCACATTCCTTACTATTATTGTTTTCAGAGACGGGTCAAATCCACCCTGAATGTTGATAAGGAAATAATGAACACAAGAGTAAATAATAATAATAATAATAATAATAATAATAATAATAAAAAAATTATTAATAATTATAATTAATTATGATTATAATTATTATTATTTTTATTATTGTTATTTAATTTTATTTTTACCACCACCATTATTATTATTTATTATCATTATCATCATCATTATTATTATTATCATCATCACCTCGTATTACTTACTACCTGTTTGGTTTGTACGAACTTACGCTAGTATGTAATGGTAGGGTGATTGTGAGATGAAATGATGGACCTACAGTTTAACGTGGAATCCGAACCACGGTGGAGGCCTGGCATTCCCCACATTCACAAGATGTCTTGTCAGAGGTGAAGGAAGGGTTTGGTAATCAGATAAATCTGTGCCGGGACTGAGGATTGAACAACCCCGGACCCCCCGCACAAAAATCCAATACCTTGCCCCTAAACCACCAGAATACAAATAGTAACTAAAGGTTAACATTAGTTCTTTTAATCCATTCATCATAACATTCATACATTCTGTTAAAGGTTAAATTATCGGTCTGGGGCCTGGTTGTTGAGTTCATATTATAATTATGTTGGTGCCGAACCACCATTAATTAGTATTAGAGCTTTAAAACAAAATTAAAATTTTAAAATATTTTATAAATACATTTTTGAGTCTTAAACTTAATATTTTCTTGAATCTTTTGATCTCGATTATCCTAAAGCATTACTACTCTTGATAATTCAAGTGTTTGATGGTTAAAGTGTTTGAGGATTCAAGTGTTAGAGGGTCAAGTGTTAGAGGGTCAAGTGTTAGAGGGTTCAAGTGTTAGAGGGTTCAAGTGTTTGATGGTTCAAGTGTTAGAGGGTTCAAGTGTTAGAGGGTCAAGTGTTAGAGGGTCAAGTGTTAGAGGGTCAAGTGTTAGAGGGTTAAAGTGTTTGAGGATTCAAGTGTTAGAGGATTCAAGTGTTAGAGGGTCAAGTGTTAGAGGGTCAAGTGTTAGAGAGTTCAAGTGTTAGAGAGTCAAGTGTTAGAGGGTTCAAGTGTTAGAGGGTTCAAGCGTTAGAGGGTCAAGTGTTAGAGGGTCAAGTGTTAGAGGATTCAAGTGTTTGAGGATTCAAGTGTTTGAGGGTTCAAGTGTTTGATGGTTCAAGTGTTAGAGGGTTCAAGTGTTAGAGGGTCAAGTGTTAGAGGGTCAAGTGTTAGAGGGTTCAAGTGTTAGAGAGTCAAGTGTTAGAGGGTTCAAGTGTTTGAGGATTCAAGTGTTTGATGGTTCAAGTGTTAGAGGGTTCAAGTGTTTGAGGATTTGAAAGTCACATCTCTAACTATTTTATATAAGACTCCTGTGATTGTGTCTGCTTCTTGCACCATGGGAATACTAGATCTTTATCTGACGAGGACTCGAACCAATCTCGGTCATTGTTCAAATGTTGAGCACAGCTTCCAGCTCAAGACACACAAGGCTTGTATCTAATCAGTTTTGTCTCGTTGCTCTGTGATTGGTAGAAGCAGATGGCTGTCAGGTCTGTTCCAAACAGCGGCCCAACTCAACCATCTTGGAGAAGTTCCTGCCAGACTTCCTGATGAGTAACCCTGGGACCACCTGCCCTAAAGGGGGCCACGCACAGTATAAGGCGGTTAGAACTATTAGTAACCAATACATTGTGTTTGTTTCCATCCACCCTGTCTGTACCGTCTTACACATACAGTAAAACACTGTTAGACAAAACACCGGTAGTCCGAAATTCCTGTTAATCCAAACACAATTTTCGGAAAATGGGGGAGGTGGGGGTGGAAAAAGTTAAGAAACATTGATTTATAATAATAAATATTTAATATTTACATGTTGTAGTCAATAAAATGTGTTTTCCTGTAACTACATATCACGTGTTATACAT
Organism: Timema monikensis; assembly: GCA_902151445.1. Lineage (NCBI taxonomy): Eukaryota > Metazoa > Arthropoda > Insecta > Phasmatodea > Timematidae > Timema > Timema monikensis. The sequence goes on along the minus strand of CABFVZ010004839.1, from coordinate 36,017 downwards.
CTGAATACTTTATTCCTGTATTCTCCTGCTTAATTCGAATTTTTGCTAATTCGGACAAGATTTTGTCCCAATTAAATCCGGACAAACAAGGTACTAGCATAAAGCAAAAAGTTCATCAAAAAGTGAAAAGAGGTTTTCTGGGGAGTCCGACTCCCTATCTAACTCAATGCTAGGTTTTCTGGGGAGTCCGACTCCCTATCTAACTCAATGCTAGGTTTTCTGGGGAGTCCGACTCCCTATCTAACTCAATGCTAGGTTTTCTGGGGAGTCCGACTCCCTATCTAACTCAATGCTAGGTTTTCTGGGGAGTCCGACTCCCTATCTAACTCAATGCTAGGTTTTCTGGGGAGTCCGACTCCCTATCTAACTCAATGCTAGGTTTTCTGGGGAGTCCGACTCCCTATCTAACTCAATGCTAGGTTTTCTGGGGAGTCCGACTCCCTATCTAACTCAATGCTAGGTTTTCTGGGGAGTCCGACTCCCTATCTAACTCAATGCTAGGTTTTCTGGGGAGTCCGACTCCCTATCTAACTCAATGCTAGGTTTTCTGGGGAGTCCGACTCCCTATCTAACTCAATGCTAGGTTTTCTGGGGAGTCCGACTCCCTATATAACTCAATGCTAGGTTTTCTGGGGAGTCCGACTCCCTATCTAACTCAATGCTAGGTTTTTGTAACTTTTCTCAAGCTATAAATTTCTATTTTAAGAACCAACTTTACTTTAGTTCCTTACATGGAGATTTTTTAATAATTGAACATTTTTTAGATTTATAATTTTTTTAATAGAGTATGTTTACTGTCAGTATTTAAAATATTGATATGTTTTTTTTTTCTTTCATAATAATTCATATTTTAAGAAATCCCTGTGTAAGGAACTAGTATATTATGCTCTTTATATTCTGTAAGAATTTGGTTAACGTAGATCTTATGGGAGCTAAGAAAATCTACATCAAAGTTAGAATAACTGAACGTTCGGGAAATAAAGAAAAACCTTTGGTTTTATTTCACCAATGACAGATTCCAACACTGTAGGAAGTGTTTTATTGATCTTCTTGCTCTTCAAACAAGTCTTTTAGCTTCCTTTTCTTCAATGTCCTTTTCCTTCTAATTTTTTTTCAAGATCGAGGTTCGCTTTTTTCGCTTTCCGAAGTCTTATTGTGTCTAACCTAGACAGAACTTGCACAAGATTTTTGCCTGGTTTTAGTACTAAATGCTCCATTATCAACTGCTTATATAGAAATCCATCACTTAAAGAACACACGGCAGCAAATACACCATATTTTTGTGTTGTTAAAGTGATGAATACTCTTTTAGGTACCAATGACCAGATTACACTATTTAGATACTCATTTGGGTTTTTAGTCTTACCTTTTAGGCTTTTTTCAAGCAGCTGATTATTAGATGGATCTCTGAATGTGAGCTTTGTTGCATTCATAATTATTTCAGGCAAGTGGAAGTGTTTGGTACGATCATAGTTTTCCCCTACCAACAAACACTGATTGTATTTACACCACGTATCTTCATCTGTGGGGCAAAGCTGGTGAGTTGGCCTGTCATTCATAGACATAACATTGGAAAATTCAACCCACACAGCCTGCTTCATGGCAGTTACATTGTGGATATTTCTTCTGATTGCCAATACATAGAAAGTCTGCATCTTTTGAATGGTTGCAGTGGTCAACCAGTTTTTCCCCGATAATCCTTTTCCGTCACTTAGTGTTAATTCAGATGCTTATAGTTTCAGCAACTGACTCCACATTCGCTTCTGTACGTGGCCTATACATTCTAATATATTTATTCCCGTGACATCTCCCCAAACTCTTGCCTCATTTACTGATGAGAACGCCTTGGAGTCACCATCCCCTAAATAGTTTATTGATGTACCTCACATCATACAAAGGTTCCAATCGGTTATTTAGTTTCAGGGCCCCGGTGATTTCCATCCCTCCACTGGTACCTACATAATTTGCTGCACAAGAATCCACATGCTCATTTTTATCTTTTAGAGGGCATTGGCAGTATTTTGACATTATTGAAATGTGCAAAACTTTTCCGGTATCCACGGAAGTAACAGACAAAATACCGTTCAGGAGCGTTTGACCCCCTCTTTGCCACGATCTGTCAACAGCTTGAGGGTTACTCCACACAAGATCTGACCTGTGATATTTAGGGGGGGAGGAAGGTTCATTACTCCACACAACACACAAAATCTGACCTGCGATATAACCTTTACCTATTACTCATTTACAAGTCTCAAGGTTATGTCATAAAATGTTTCTAATTTCTCTCCTGCGTTTTTGACAATCTTGTCACAGTTCCCAAAGGTTCTGTTCCCTCTTTTACAGGTAGAACAAATAATCCTACATTTTGTAGCTAGGCCTATGATAGTTTGTTTTTCAAAATCTAGGCTTTGCAGTGTTGGCACACAGCAATTTCAATGAAAACCTTTACAAGTTGGTTTAGGTCCACAATACCATACTCCAGAGTTTCATCTTTTGTTTCATAATAGGTGAAATTACCTTGCATCGTCAACTTATCTAATTAGCACCAACAATTCAAAACAATAAGCAAAAAAGAAAACAAATAAACTGCATCTGTATAACATAAATAAAAACACCAGCTGGGTTATTATTGAAACAATTGAGAAGCAGGTTAGCTAGTGAGGCAGAGCAAAATAACTTTTCTTTTACATGCCAAATACCATGACCCAACAGATAGACAGTTAGGTGACGTGCATTTTCAACTAGAATTGCCATTTAAAGTGTTTATAAAATATATATTTTTTCAGCTTCTACAAAAGATAGGTAAAAACTAATTGTCCAATTTTAAAGAGGAAGTTTAGGAGCACAATATAACATAAAAAAAGTTATGTTTTCCATTTTTTTGAGTCACACTCCCCTTAAAGAGATATGTAAAATGTGTTAATAATTTTATAATCCATGTGGTATTTTTATTATTATTATTATTTTTATTATGGATATGCAAGTATGCATTAATCAATTGACTCAAGTTCTAAAGAGTTAGAATGAAAACAATGTATTTTGTTTTCAATATAAAATTACATATTTGCTATCTGACACCTTAGCTCTCAGTAGCGTGTCTCTCTACTGACCTAAGGACCCCGGTTCAATTCCCATGTATCATTGGTGAAATGTGTGTTTACCCTTTCACAGTGATTAATTAATGGCCGGGGACTGTGTAATGTTTCTAAATTAGTTTAGTTTTGTAGGTTCTCACAGCATTGTCTGTTAACTGTTTATTTTACATGACATCAAAAAATCATTACATTTATACATAGCTTCCTGGCTCACTGCTCCCAAATACAATGATCATAAAAATATGTTTTACCATGTCATGGATTATAGATAACACAGCACTGTTCAAGGTATTAACTGAACATTCCAGACTGGATGTTGTGCCTGTCCTAGTTTTAAGTTACAGGCCTAGCAAGCCAGTAGTGGAAAATATATGGCTTGAATAAAAAATCTGAATCAGGCCTCAGGCTGGAAACAGTAATATTTGCTCTTGAAATATTTCAAGAGCAAATATTTTATATACGTCTATGCATCCATAAATACAAACACACTTTTTAAAAATTACATTTATTTTTGTGAAAAAAAATCATGCTCACACAAATTTGGATTTTTAACTGAATTTAATATAGTTGTATAGTTTATATATTTTTAAAATTAGGTAAAAGGAAATATTGAAGGACTATTTACTATGAAATAATGTCTTAGAAGTGAATCAAACTAATTAAACACAGAATTTTTGCGATAAAGTTGAGAATTCTGAATAGAGTAAACTCCCGACTATCCGCCGTAATGGGGTGGAGAGGGCCGTGGATAACCCAAAACTGTGGATAATCCACATATTTAATAGAACAAGAAACTGTAACATATTAAATTCAAACTAGTACTCACATATCATGACTGGACCTATGAACATATCATTATATTTCACACAATTTAAATCAATGTACAGTACAGTCCACTTAAAATGGACACATCACTTCAAAAGTTTGTATTAGTCTTCTGTTTCCATTTCCCTTGTCCTGCTATGTATGTTCTATAACATCAGCTTGTCAGATAGGAGGTGTGTTGTCCTCCTTACATAAACTGTTTGCCCCTCTGGCCACTAGCTCTTCCCGAGGGATCTACTGAGTACAACAATTGGTAGCCCTGTATTCTCCATCAACAAATCCTCTGCTGTTGGCGATGCCGCAGTTAAGCCGCAAAGCGGATGATCCGCCTGGAGATTGTTGGGAGTTTACTGTATTCAGATTTTTTGAATTTTGTAAAAAAATCTTTCAAGTCAAGTTTTAACAACTACTAAGTCTTTCGGGTACTTTCACACCCTTAATTTCATTGTATTAGTTTTACTCTAATATATGAATATTTTAAAAAATGACTAATTTTGTAACCAATGTATTTCAGGCCATTACCATGTCTGTGTTATCAGTAAATGCCTCAGCGCTAGCTGTAGCGAGTCTAAGAACACTCATTGCCTGTTGATGCTGCTCCACTTAGTGTCCCCAAACAGTCAATTCTCTGAGGACTCTCACTCACTCCTCTCTATCCCCAGGGCATGAATTATGTCGTCGATTGGAACGGCCGCTCTCACGTCACCGACAGCTATTTCGGTAGCTACCACACCCCCCTGAAGGTATCCAAGGACTACTACACGGCCCTCAAGGTGGCGAGGAATGTCGCCGCCAACATCACCCGGATGTTCAACTCGTACATCTCGTCAGGAGAATCAATAGAGGTGTTTCCGTATAGGTGAGTGTTCATTACTTATACTTCATCATCCACTTGCTTAAATATATATTATTTATTGAATGTGCACTTTCTAAACTCATGCATCATTGACTCTGACACATAGGTCTAAGAAAGGTCCTCGTTAGTGTTTGTGTGTTATGACGTTACTGCTTTCCTCGCACCGCGATGGGCGCCAATTATGAAGTTTCGGACTTACGGATCCCTGTCTTGGGTCACAATTGATGAGATATTACCGCTTAATTAGCTGATAATTGCCCCGTGGTCGAGCACTAATTAAAGAGTTTACTGATGATTAAAATATTGTATCAATGAATACACACTTATTATGTTGACATGTTTTATTTCTAAATCTCGGTTTATTTCAAGAGAAAATAGATCATGTCGTTGACGAACTATTTACGCGACCTATAGCACGATTGTAGGGATCGCGGACAGGAGCTGCAGTCCCGAGTACTTCAAGGACTGGACTCTTAGTAGTGCCCTTACATTGCACCATTCTTTGTATGTATCCATTACTCATGGAAGCTTCAAGAAGGTCGTGTTATAAAAAATTAAAATACAAGACAAAAACATTTCGGTTTTACTAGGAGGTTCGAGAGCCGGAAACTGACTCAAGTTACTTTTTAAAATCTCTATTCGATCATTCGAGAAGAGGAAGTTATTATTTAAAAATCTTATATTGTCAACTTGACTTGACTGGTACACTCTGACGTCACTTACAGTAGCGTGTACCTCCTTGGAAGAAGAAGTGTTTCAAGCGCCATGTAATAGATTATAATTTAAATGAAATAAGATACGTTTATAAAATTAGGACGATATTATTGTCAATGCTCTCACATATTCTTTAGGGGCAAATCAATAACATTACAGTGTGTGTGTATTTTGGGTTTCAGATAAGTAATCAATCGTGGTTTGTCTTAGCGATTTAGTATTTTATTCATTGCACAACGTTTACAGAAGGTCATTATTGACATATTTTTAATAATCCATTCCTTAACTTTTAATAATAATATTATTATTGGTTTCCCACAATTATACTTTCCTCATTTCATATTTTACATCCACTACTGTTTCTATACTGTGGCCTGGGTCTGTTTTCTCTTCAAGCCAAATACTTTCCACTACCAACTTGCTAGGCTGGTCATAGTTTCATATGCCTTATAATATAACTTAAGATTAGGACAGACATAACATCCAATCCCCGGCCATTAATTTAACAGTGTGAAAGGACAGGAATCGAAGCCGGTACCCTTAGCTTAGTAGATAGTAGACATACACACTACCTACTGAGCTAAGGTGTCAGATTTATAAAATTAACTCAGTTATTGTATTATTTGTGTTATTCATTTGGTACAAAATAGATTTTATTTTCTAATTTAAAGTGAAAATAGGTTCACTCTGTCTTACCTCCCCTCCCCCACTTCAGCGCCACTTCACGCCACCCACCAGTTTGAATTTCCTCGTCTCTCTCCTGGATGATGCATTTTATTCGAGTTCATCATCTACAATGCTTATCAGTTCTTGCACAAACCATGCTAATAAAATGAACCTTAGTTAGAATACCAACTTAAGCTATGTCAGTATTACTAAACACGCAAGCACAGTGTCAAGATCTTACTTACACAAATACTCTATACTTCTAGACCATGGTTGTGGTCAAACATTGGTCCCTTCATTGATGTAGCTGACCAAATGTTTTTGTTTTCTCCCCAGTGTGTTCTACGTGTTCTATGAACATTACCTCACCATATGTTTTTGTTTTCTCCCCAGTGTGTTCTACGTGTTCTATGAACATTACCTCACTATATGTTTTTGTTTTCTCCCCAGTGTGTTCTACGTGTTCTATGAACAGTACCTCACCATATGGAGCGACGCCTTTTACTCCCTGGGGCTATCTTTGGTGGCCGTGTTCCTGGTTACCCTCCTACTGACAGGACTGGACGTGTTCTCATCGTTGATAGTGCTGCTCCTGGTGACAGCAGTTGTTACTAACCTGGCGGGATTCATGGTGTGGTGGAGCATCTCACTCAACGCAGTGTCGCTCGTCAACCTTGTCATGGTGAGTAGTGACATGTTGCCCATCAACCCTGACATGGTGTTTCACAACACACATCATTTTTATAGGCCTATTTGTGGTTCTTTCAATCTTTCATATAATCCTAATGGGTATTTTGGAGCCACTACCCACACGTCTCTGTCACTATCTCTCCACACATGTGATTGTTCTAGTGTGTGGGTATCGCGGTGGAGTTCTGCAGCCACATTGTCCACGCGTTCACTCTGTCGTGCCAGGAGACCAGACTGGAGAGGGCGGCAGATGCTCTCACCAACACCGGCAGTTCCGTCAGTATTCTCTCCGCTCTTACATTCTTCAACTGTCACTAGTTGGGCGCCACTTTTGAAGTTGTTATTGTTTATAATTAGGGATAAATCCACTAGTTATTGTGAGTCTTGAACCTGCATCTTGGAAAAAATGATGAATATAAGAGGAAATGGAAAATAGAAATAGTAATTAAATACTAACACGTTACATTGCAGTCATTATATTATTCATTCATTCCTTCATTCATTCAGTTGCGTGTTAGACTAATGACCTGGGGCCTGGTTGTTGAGTTTTATTATGTTCATGTTGTGATGAAACCACTAATAAGCAGTTTTAGAGCTCAAGGGAGGTATACAGTGGTAACAGGACATGGTTATACCACTAACTATACAGGCTTCATGGGGTAACTGATATGAAAACACGAGGGAGATATAAAGTGGTAGTCAGGGCTTGGGAATCTACCCTTCACCCAAAGAATGGTTTTCATTTTTTCCGCCAGGTCACTTTTGGACTGTTTAACGATCAAAAAGACAAGTTAGGTGGCCTGGTGGTCTAGTGTTAAGGTGTCAGACTTCTGTGCTGGCGGCCGGGGTTCAATCCTCGGTCCCGGCACAGATTTATCTGATTACCAAACCCTTCCTTCACCTCTGACAAGACATCTTGTGAATGTGGGGAATGCCAGGCCTCCACCGTGGTTCGGATTCCACGTTAAACTGTAGATCCTTCATTTCATCTCACAATCACCCTACCATTACACATTAGCATAAGTGCGTATAACCCGAACGGGTAGTAAGACGCGGTGCTAATAATAATAAAAACACAAGTTTGCTCTTATTTAGTTGCCATGACCTGTATTTACCCTTGCTATGACGTGTATTTACCCTTGCCATGACCTGTATTTACCCTTGTCATGACCTGTATTTACCCTTGTCATGACCTGTATTTACCCTTGCTAAGACCTGTATTTACCCTTGTCATGACCTGTATTGACCCTTGCTATGGCCTGTATTTACCCTTGTAATGACCTGTATTTACCCTTGTCATGACCTGTATTTACCCTTGTCATGACCTGTATTTACCCTTACCATGACCTGTGTTTACCCTTGTCATGAACTGTATTCACCCTTGCCTTGACCTGTATTTACCCTTGTCATGACCTGTATTTACCCTTGTCATGACCTGTATTCACCCTTGCCTTGACCTGTATTTACCCTTGTCATGACCTGTATTTACCCTTGCTAAGACCTGTATTTACCCTTGTCATGACCTGTATTTACCCTTGCTAAGACCTGTATTTACCGTTGCCATGACCTGTATTTACCCTTGTCATGACCTGTATTTACCCTTGTAATGACCTGTATTTACCCTTGTCATGACCTGTATTTACCCTTGTCATGACCTGTATTTACCCTTGTCATGACCTGTATTCACCCTTGTCATAACCTGTATTTACCCTTGCTATGGCCTGTATTTACCCTTGTCATGACCTGTATTTACCCTTGTCATGACCTGTATTCACCCTTGCTATGACCTGTATTTACCCTTGCTATGACCTGTATTTACCCTTGCTATGACGTGTATTTACCCTTGCCATGACCTGTATTCACCCTTGTCATGACCTGTATTTACCCTTGCTATGACCTGTATTTACCCTTGCCTTGACCTGTATTTACCCTTGCCATGACCTGTATTCACCCTTGCCATGACCTGTATTTACCCTTGCCTTGACCTGTATTTACCCTTGTCATGACCTGTATTTACCCTTGTCATGACCTGTATTTACCCTTGCCATGACCTGTATTTACCCTTGCTATGACCTGTATTTGCCCTTGCTATGACCTGTATTTACCCTTGCTATGACCTGTATTTACCCTTGCCATGACCTGTATTTACCCTTGCTATGACCTGTATTCACCCTTGTTATGACCTGTATTCACCCTTGCTATGACTTGTATTTACCCTTGCCATGACCTGTATTTACCCTTGCCATGACCTGTATTTACCCTTGCTGTGACCTGTATTTGCCCTTGCTATGACCTGTATTTACCCTTGTCATGACCTGTATTTACCCTTGCCTTGACCTGTATTTACCCTTGTCATGACCTGTATTTACCCTTGTCATGACCTGTATTTACCCTTGCCATGACCTGTATTTACCCTTGCTATGACCTGTATTTGCCCTTGCTATGACCTGGGTTTACCCTTGTCGTGACCTGTATTTACCCTTGCCATGACCTGTATTTACCCTTGCCATGACCTGTATTTACCCTTGCTATGGCCTGTATTTACCCTTGATATGACCTGTATTCACCCTATTCATGACCTGTATTTACCCTTGCTATGACCTGTATTTACCCTTGCTATGACCTGTATTTACCCTTGCTATGGCCTGTATTTACCCTTGTCATGACCTGTATTTACCCTTGTCATGACCTGTATTTACCCTTGCCATGACCTGTATTTGCTGTCTCTCTATCCAGGTTCTTTCAGGCATCACCTTGACCAAGTTCGCGGGAATCGTTGTGCTAGCGTTTGCCAAGTCCCAGATCTTCCAAGTTTTCTATTTCCGCATGTATCTGGGTATTGTTTTGATCGGTGCCACCCACGGACTGATCCTACTGCCTGTTGTTCTTAGTTTCATAGGTGAGCTAACGAGAAGAGTTCTGAGACCAATCTTAACCCTATACATCGGCTCTATGTGCCGAGTTGTCGAAAATGTTTTACTTGTTTCTAAAACAATGATATGAAGTTTTTATAATATGTTTAACACAAAAAGTGTATATTTACTTAACCCAAGTAATAAAGGTAGGGAGTTTGTTAGAGAAATTGTAAACAAATCTCCACGAATAGAAATATACAACTTTTTAAGTAAAAAATTCCCTCATACAAAATTTGATATCTGGTCAGAGGTGCAGGGGAGTTTTTGGTATTCTAAGGAATGGGATAAAAATAACTTGTGCCCTTGTAAATTAAACCAGGGGACCAATAGTCTCTCCACAAACTCATGTGTGAGGTAATTTGACTGGAAACTGCTTTCATCTAAGCTAGGGGTAGCCAGGCAACCGGTCTATCTCGTCGTGGTTTTTTCAATATCATAAGTAAACTACACTGTCATTAAAAGTCTATCTTTGAAATATATCTATTAATGTGAATTCATTATTTTGTAAAATAACCAGTGAATGTATAGCATCACCAAAAGTGATAGCTTATTTAACAAATAATAGGATCTATCTAAATTTACCAATGATTTTATAAATCTCCCAATGCAGATTAGTCAAAGTATGAAACATGAATTGTATTATCTACATTTACTGGTGATTTTATAAAATATCTAGTGTATGTGGATATAAATATAGGACATAAAACTAACCCAAACTAACTTAAACGAGTTTAAGCTTGTCTAAACTAACCTAACTTGCCTAAACTAACCTAACCAAACCTAATCTTCACGTGACTTATTAACATTCACTGGTGGTTGATGGTAATATTGTAAACTCCTATTTAACTCTTATTTTGTAAAATTTTGGTGATAATGTGAAATAGTAAATACTTTTTTACGTTCCCCAAGTGAACAAGTGGTTTTGTAGTATCACCGGTGACTTTACAAACTCATCACATTCAGTAGCATATATATATATATATATATATATAATGTCAATTATTTTCAAATTAAACTAGAGTGTGACCAAAATTAAATTTTATTTGGTCCTAGTAAGTAATATTATAAGAATATTAAAAAAATGTTATTTGAAAATACCCGTTTCGGTGGCCTCGTGGTCTAAGGCGCTATTCTTATGTTGGACTAGATAATGGGGAGATCATGATTCGATTCTGGTACTGAGGATTGTTCTCCCTAAATGGCTTCCCACTCTCTCTCTCCACACAAATGTGGGTACACGTCCTTTAAATACAACCTTCCTAATCACAATCTCATTAGAGTAATTAGAACATAGGCATATAACCTGAATGGGTAGTAATCGCATTGTTAGTGTATATATATGAAAAGATAAATTTTATTTATAGAAAGTTGGGGGACATAAATATTTGAGTAAAGATCAAATTTAAGAAATAAATTTAAAATTAATAGGGGAAAAACTATAATAAATAGAGTGGATTAATGATGAGGGATCTCAGGATCTAAGTCGATCAGAAACCAAAATAGTCTAACCTAAAAACATCAATAAGTATCTCCAAAAACCCTTCTCAAAATTTAGGAAGGGCTAACCCCCTACCCTGTCCCCAAATTTCTAACCCATTTCTACACCCCTGCGTCTGGTGAGTATTGCTCTCAAGCTGCTTAGTGTCAGGTGCACTATCATTGCGACCAACTATGTAAATCACTCTCGATCTTAATTGATCATTAACTGATGATTTCTGCATGTCCATCACAGACTCTGTCTTAAAATATGAGTGAATAATGACCCTAGGCACGGAACAACTCCTGAATCTCTCATTGGTCCAGAGATCGATTACCGTGTCCAGGTGTCATTTTTCATTTTAAACAATATGATGTATAGATGCGTTTATAACCGTAATTATAGACTATAATATTTTATCTATTTAATCCATGATGTAAATCTAGTCGATGTATTTAATTACATCAACATGTCTAATAAACTGAAAGGCTGAACTTTCCCTTGTTCAGGTCCTCCGGTGAACCCTCTGAGATTACAGAACATGAACAAAGTTCTGCAAGATGTTCCTGAGGACAACTCACAACAGACCCATGCGAAAGACAGTGATGTATCGAGCTCTCCGCCGCTAGATAACGGCCACGTCTGAGTCCCATCCACTAGCTCATATTTATTACACTCTGATAACAGCTGCTCGCTCGTATCTTAGTTAATAAGCGCTACTAGCCTTTTTATTATGTCAACTGGGAAGTTACTCAACAATTTTAGATCTCTATTTTTTTTTGCAACGACAATAATATAATTATTGTAAAAATTGTGAATCGTTATATTTTTCTTATATTTATTTTACCATTTTCTTAATATATATAGGGCATTAATTATATTATATTTCTTGAAGAAAAACAAATGGTATTTAAAACACAATATTAATTACTAAAACAGTAAACTGTTTATTTATTTCTCATTCAAGTAATTAACAATTCAGGTACAATTTTCAGTCATACACACAAGCTATACATATGAATAACATACACTTGATACAATGAAATAATAAATAAGTACCTGATATCACCGAGATTTATATAAGAATAGTCTAGCTTTGCATTTTCTCTTTTAAATGGTTTTATTCTAAAATGCCTAATGGCTCGGAAATGTTGTTCCTATCTAGGTCTAACCTAACTCTATTTTCAGGTTGGCTTCCTTCACTAACACATTACAAAATGGTTTTATTCATTATTTACAAACAATGCTGAAACTATTTTAACAATCAGGACAACTTCGCAAAGCAAATAAATGTGTAATTTGTGACTAGTATAAATAGCCTTGTTACAATAAGTATATTAAAGATGTACATTTCATATATATCAAACATTGTTACACTACACTTTATGGGCATGCCATGACTATCAAACTTGGAACAAATATATTAAATATTCTCAAAACCGAATCTAATTTCAAATATTTCTCATTAATTGTTTTTATACTTGAAAATATATTATACTGACCAGGTTTTTAATTAGTTATAAAAGATTATACTGACCTGGTTTTTAATTAGTTAAATAAAATAGTCAAAATTATAAAATTCCTGTTTCGAGGTGCACACTTAAATGCACATGGGCTACTAATTTTTAAAACATCAGCCTCTGCTTGTGGTAGATATCACGCACCACTCATGTCAGACAAAGAAACTCTTTCTTATATAAATATAGAATGTGTTTATTTGTGTAACCATATGCACCGAAACTATTTATAAAATATCTTACTGAACAGTTGTTTGCAATATCTCATTCTAATCTGATAAATCAATTTATTATTATAACAATTTTTTTTTCAAAGCCAATTCCAAGTTTGGAAGTCTCGCACACTCCTATTTCGATAATACCTATGTTCCACTTTAAAGTTATCATTTACAGTTTAAAACTTGTCACACTTCAACCTTGACTTCATCAAAATTTTGTTAAAAGAGTGTTTAAATTATTAATTTGTCACTCCCAAACTCTTGCTATCTCTTTAAATCTCTCCCTAATGTGTTTTGGGTGTGAATTAACTGTCTTTTTGATACACCACACTAAATAGTTCTGAAAACACTTTGGACAACACGCTTGGGAAAAATCTCCCCTTAAAAACTAGAATGTGTGTGTTTATAATTATTGGTGAATAAATATTACAAGCTCTGGTGACTTGGATTTCTGTCGTGTCATTGGTAGATCATGGCAACCATTAAAATAAAATATTATTAATTGACTAGAGTTATACAATGCTCACTTTCATCGAATAATTTACAGTCAAGTCTTTGTCTTTTAGTCTTAATAAAATTTTAAAAATATATGACATACTTGTAATAAATTACCCAGTTTTAGCTGCTAGACTAATTTAATAAATACATATCATGTTTATGATATAAATATATAGTAATTTTTAGATACCTATATTATACAACGCATAATCAATGTTTGGCTCCTAGTACAGATTGGTATCTTCTCACCATCATCTACTGTTTCTAGTCTGTGGCCGAACGGGTGGAAGGTACACTAACAGAAACAGGAGTCAGGAGGCCTGTGTTTGAATCTCAGTGAGGTTCATTGAGGGGAACTTGGGAGGTCTCCTCGGTGGTGTTGTTTTTCACCCTTTGTCTAGGCTAATCCTGGTGCACTTTCATAAAATATGCTCACTCTATAACCTCTGTTTCCATAGGTTGGATAGTTAAAGCCACTGATATCCAAACTGCTTCTAGAACATAGCTATAATAAAAAGTATGGTCAACAGTCATAACACAAAAAAAAAATCCATATAATAAATATTAATTTCAATAAATTATTCTACCTAAATGCAATAAATATTTGAAACTTGTCGGAATCTTGGCCGGTTCGTCGTTGCGATGCAGGACAAAGGAGGATACCTAAGGACACTACAACCTTCCAGGTCACATCTGCGACCATTCACCTCAACTTGCAGGCCTTACACAATGGAAAAACTTTCAACACAAATTTTGACTTTGTAGCCAGACACAGTCAGGGCTTGCGTCTCAAAGCCGGTTGTTTTATTGAGTTAGGATTCACCTTCAGGTATCGTTTTAGTGCTTTTTTTCAATTCTTGTTTTATCAGAAGCCGCCAATTTGTTCTGAGTAAAAGTTTTAATTGTAATTTGAAAGTATTTTAATTGCATAAAGCTTTTGATAAAAGTTCTAAGGTTGCCTCTTTTGTTGTTATAATATCGTATCCACATGTTCACAGCCAAGCCTAGTAATAATAATATACCCTGAAAGTAGGTGTTGTTGCGGTGCGGGGTAAACCACCCTGTCTGGTTTGCTGAGAGGAGAGGGTGCTATCGCTTGTTCACATGCTTCTCTATCCAGAGAATAAAGTCGGAGATCCGGGTGTAGAGTCCTGGGAGCCTGGGCCTGGCACAGCCAATACCGGTGGATATGATCCCCACCACCATCACCTGGTCCCCTTCCCCAACCATAAGGGGGCCCCCACTGTCCGCCTGCAACAACAAATCCTCAACATTACAGCAAGGGACATGAACCAGATTTACAAAGGAATGTGTGCACCTCTGACACTAATAAACCCCAGTGTGCCTCCAATAAGCCCCAGTGTGCCTCCAATAAGCCCCAGTGTGCCTCCAATAATCCCCAGTGTGCCTCCAATAAGCCCCAGTGTGCCTCCAATAAGCCCCAGTGTGCCTCCAACATACCCAGCAAGAGTCGCGACCCCCGGTCTCGTCCCCCGCACACATCTGCGAGTCGTGGATCTTGATCTTCTTGCCCTCTGACTGGTACCATTCCCGGCACTTGTCATTATCCACCACCTGCACCTTCACCTTCTGGAGCACGTCGGCTCGACCCCCCTTAGATGAGGACTCTTGGAGCCACCCCCAGCCCGCTGCCGTGGCCTCCTTGTTGGAGTAGCTGCTGAAGCCATTGGGGAGACAGGCGGGCCACACTGCCTCGGACCAGGTCACCTGGACACAACAATAGAGTGTGGCATGAATACTTGCACAGACTACTCACAGACTACTCACAGACTACTCGATGTTATGTGTAGATAGAGGATGCCACTCAGGGCTACACTCACCTCGGAGTCCAACTCAAGCAGAGCTATATCGTTCAAGAACCGGGTACACTTGTATTCGGGGTGAAGAAGCATCTTTCGAACCCGGACCTCGTGGGCCGCGGGATTCTCCCCGCTGGAAAGGTCGTGCTCCCCCACTGTCACTCGGATAAGCTCCGCAGGCAGCTGCACTGGGCCACTGTGACAAACACATTTGGGGGTAAGGCTAGTTTAAACTGCTGACACACATATTCAGGG
The DNA here is from genome assembly GCA_902151445.1 of Timema monikensis. NCBI lineage: Eukaryota > Metazoa > Arthropoda > Insecta > Phasmatodea > Timematidae > Timema > Timema monikensis. Next base: position 20,471 of record CABFVZ010004839.1, on the reverse strand, counting down.
ACCTTACATGTACCTGTCGTCCACCCTGGGAGGTAGAAAACTTTCCTTACATTATTATACTTTGGTATAGCTTATAGAATATGGTCATAGCATAGTCATTTAAGGTAAAATTGCTACCTTTCAGGGTAACTGAGTGTACTGGTGGACATAACATGTTCGTAAAAACAACTCTAAAGAAGGTGATTTGTAGATATTTAACAAAACCTTTTAAACATATTATAGTGCCTCTAATAGTACAAGTTTAAAAAAAAATCATCCAAAGAAAACTATATGAACATGTAATAACTACTTGGCTGGCGTTTAGTGACCTTACAATAGCTACTAGTCTAGCGATCAATGAATGTTAGACTAGTGCTCATTGATTGCTATACTAGCGCTCACTGACTGCTACTAGCGCTCATTGATTGCTAGACTAGCAGACTAGAACTCTATGCCTACCTGCACATGCAGTGCGCAGCGGTCAAGACCCATCTCTTGTTGAGCAGAGTCCCTCCACAGAAATGGCCGCCCCTCCTCGTGATGGAAACTAACCAGGGGAATTCCCCTGGATTTGTTGCCTCACCCCCTACAATGCGGCCACTCCGCCGCCACTGTCTGCCGCACGGCACGTCCGACACTACCACAAACACAATAATGTTAACAAATCTACAACAATATACAATCATAACATAACTCGCCCCAGCCACCAGAGTAATTTATAAAAGTTATTGAAATAATTTGTTTTTGTGAAACGGGAATAAAATATGCTAAAGTAATTTAATCTAAATGATCAATTTTGTGACAATTTTTAAAAGTGATTCCAGATTAATTAAGAACAGCAGTATGTTTGTAAGTGAATATTATATTTTTCCTTTTCCTTACATTTATTACTGTTTCCAGCGTGTCATTTTTTTATTCTCCACTACCTGCTTGCTAGGCCGGGCGTAGCTTCATGGGCCTAATAATACAACTTAGGTCTAGAACAGACACAACATCCAGTCCCCGGCCGTTATTTCATCACTGTGAAAGGGTAAACCCACAGTTCACAAGTGATAAGTTTTGACGTCATGCCGGGAATTGAACCCGGGATCCTTAGCTCAGTAGACAGACTGAGCTGAGGTGTCGGAAGAGAAGCTCATCTAAGATATCGCCTCTTTTAAATCCTGCGATAGCTACTAATACTATTTGCTATACAAAAGAGTATGACATGTAGTATCCTATTATATCTCACGGCGCTTCAAGCTGAAAGTACAAACCCCTGTATTACTTTACGATACTGTTTGCTATACAAACGGGCCTAAATATGTTATTTATAACTTTTGAAGATTTAAAAACGGGTTTAAAAAAAGCCACACGGACACATAAATTTAATTTATGCACTCTTGGTTTACCAATGTGCCAATATTCAGAAAACTGGTGGCTACGTGGTCTAAGATGTTATACTTGCAATATACTCGTACCATCAGTGACAAATAGGTCCAGATTTGAATGCTGTCCTGGTTGTGGTTTTCCATGCAAATGCGGGTGTATTTAATATAGCTATTCCTCCTCATCTTTACTTCTTAGATTAAGTCATTAAATCAACCTCTGCGATGATTGAACTCCAGCCTCACAAAACGAGCCAGGCTCTTATATAATGCGTCTTACAACCCATCCGGGTTAAACACGTATTTTCATCATATATATGTATGTATACTATATGTGTAGATGCGTGACTGTCCGGAAACTATCCCTCTCTCTCTCTCGCATGCATGCGGCACTGACCTCACACAACCCTTATCGTGACCTTGACTGTGACTGAGTTATTAAGGTCACCTCCATCAGGGCCTCTAAACAAAACACGCACGAAATACTTACACTTGTGTAAGTTTAGTGCTTGTGTTTAACTCGAACAAAAGATTTGAGCCCAGTTTTGTTGAAGTTTTTATAAAAATAATATTATGGTACAGTAAAATAAAATATTTGACCAGTAGGTACTGTACATTTAGTATAATTTTTCCACACAAAGTAATCCAAACAGTTCTTGAAAATTTGTCGTGAATTTTTTTTTTCTTAATAATAAAAGTTCATCTTGAAATGCTAATCTTCCCCCGACAGAATCGTTGATACTACCAACTGCAGAAAACTAAATTAAACCCTCCAATGAAGCCATATTATTTTCATCTTGGAATATAAACTACAAATTTACTGCCCTTACCTCACGTTACTTTCGTCCCACTTAAAGATCGTCCTAGTCTGCGTGACCATCGGTGCATAACATTATTCATAGAGGGGAAAAAACTATACCCTCCCCCCATTTCCCCTGTGGCCCCCAGCTGACCCAACACTAGTTACACATTCAACCACTGAGCGCTGTAGTCGACACGTGAGTATAAGATAACTGTTATTGCTGTTATTGTATCTCATCTGTTAATGTTTCTGTTGTAAACGTCCTCTGTATAAGCTAAGAAGAGTGAACTTTACAACTTGTAACATCTCGAGAAAGTTCGTTAGGGGTGATCCATAAGCCACTTAACACTGTCGAGAGGGGCTTTAGTGTCTACATGCTGACTAGAGACTAAGCTACAGTGATAGTATCTACATGCTGACTAGAGATTAAGCTAAAGTGATAGTATCTACATGCTGTAAAGAGACTGAGCTACAGTGATAGTATCTTCAATCTGACCAGTCTCACAGTTAGTTGTGTCTGAGAATGGTTGGTATTAGAAATCTCCCGCATAGCCCATTTCTCCACTAATCCCCTGGAATGTAGTCCAGATGTAAAGGTTCAATCCCCGCCTGTTCCCACCCAGCGGTTTCACAATCCGAGACATGACGACATTTCTCGACTGTCACAGACTAACACTGGCTCTACACATTCCTCCTCCATGTTGTCATTGTCCTACCACCCGCTCGGGCTGCACATGTTTATAATGAGGAAATTAGCATTTAGAGCAAGTGTACCCGAACTTGCGGGGAAGGTGTGTGGGAGAATATTTAGGGAATAATCACCTTTGATACAGCCGAGCGGGTTTCGAACTCCAATATCCCCATCACTAGAAGTCCAGTCTATTGTGGAGCATGTAAAATAAATAGTACACGAACTACATCTCGCAGAGAAACAGGAGGTGAAATAGTTGAACACGTGTTGTACTTGACAACTTCACTCACTTCTCCTGGTAGCTACGAGTACCTAACATCCCGCCTCTCATTCTGATTGGTCGATAATTTGGCGCGGTTTTTCTAGGCAGCCAGTGAAAGTCCTCTCTCTCTCTCCTGCCAAGTCAACAGCGAGAGGGAAATGGTCACGTGGCTTTGTTGACAACCTTACGATGAACAAGGTTTGGTGGACTAATTTTGTTGCTTAGTGTGATCGTGTGAGGGTACTTATTCCCTGATCCTTTGTCTACCGAGTCTGATCCGTGACGCGGTTTATATGTAGCCTGGTATCAGAGTACTTAGTTCGACACCCCGTTGTAACAACTTTAGATTGGAGACGGCAAGACTGGACATTTTTGTTGGTTTTATAGTTTATATTACCGACACCTAGTGCACTAGTAAGTTTGTAGACACCTGAGACCGAGTTTTAGTGAACTCCAAAACCCTAGTATTACACCACATGGTAACTAAGCATTCCATTACACCGGGAATCTAGACTAGTTTTCCTTAGCGCCTCAACGCTTGTGACCAGGGGCGAGACCATTTACGTAATGCTGTATTATATTGGGTGATCTCTGAGCTAACTTAACCTAGGTCACCATCACTAAACTCCCTTGTGTAAGCACCATAATAGGACAAACACACACAAAATAAGAACCCCCGACCACTCAGTCAGCAGGGATACTCACGATTATTGGAGGCCAGGCCTGGCGGGAGCAGTCCATGGATAGTGAACAGTGCCACGAGTCTCCAGACCCCGTCCTTCATTCTCCAGCACGTGTTCAACAGGTCCACAGCACGTGTTCAGCAGATCCACAACACTTTTCAGTAGGTCCACAGCGCGTGTTCAGTAGGTCCGCAGCACGTGTTCAGTAGGTCCACAGCACGTGTTCAGTAGGTCCGCAGCACGTGTTCAAACACTTTCACTGGCGACGACACTCGTATATTCGATCAGACTACACGTATTATTTCCGCGGGACGTTGCTATGCTATATACTGTTAGACTCTGTTAGACGTTATTAGACGCCGTAAGGCGCCGTGTACCTTTGAGATTCCGACCCGACGTCCATCTATGGAGTGACCAGCCCCCACATGGACCACGATTATTTAAAGCACGTGCGTGAAGGGGGGGGGGATGTTTACATGCTCCCCCTCATCTGAAGGAATGAAGGTGAAAGTGAGAGTGTTTGTTTGTAGGTCTAGTTCATATCGCGCCGACAAGGCTGTGGCGGTGCATCGTGGGGGTCGCGGGCGAGAACGAGCTAAGAGCGGCCGAGGTAAACAAACAAGGGCTGGTTGTCACGTGACGTGTTTACATCGGCAGAAGTGCTTTGACCGGGATGATAGTCTGCGATGTAGTCTCTAATCTCTGGATCTGTCTGTGATAGTCTGTAATGTAGTCTCTAATCTCTGGAATTGTCTGGGATAGTTTGTGATGTCTCTAATCTCTGGATCTGTCTGTGATAGTCTGTGGTGTAGTCTCTAATCTCTGGAATTGTCTGTGATAGTCTGTGATGAAGTCTCTAATCTCTGGAACTATATGTGATAGTCTGTGATGTAGTCTCTAATCTCTGGAATTGTCTGGGATAGTTTGTGATGTCTCTAATCTTCTGGATCTGTCTGTGATAGTCTGTGATGTAGTCTCTAATCTCTGGATCTGTCTGTGATAGTCTGTGATGTAGTCTCTAATCTCTGGAATTGTCTGTGATAGTCTGTGATGTAGTCTCTAATCTCTGGAACTACCTGTGATAGTCTGTGATGTAGTTTCTAATCTCTGGAACTATCTGTGATAGTATGTGATGTAGTCTCTAATCTCTGCAATTGTCTGTGATAGTTTGTAATGTCTCTAATCTCTGGATCTGTCTGTGATAGTCTGTGATGTAGTCTCTAATCTCTGGAATTGTCAGGGATAGTTTGTGAGGTCTCTAATCTCTGGATCTGTCTGTGATAGTCTGTGATGTAGTCTCTAATCTCTGGATCTGTCTGTGATAGTTTGTGATGTAGTCTCTATTCTCTGGA
>CABFVZ010004839.1:2790-14561 GCA_902151445.1 Timema monikensis | reverse complement strand
ACATACATTCACAAGTTGTGATTAATCCACGTCTTTCCAGGTCTAGAGACCAACATACTGCCATGGCTGAGGGAAGCTAGGGACGAGCTATGAACTTCGGTTCCCTAGTTCGAGTCCCTGTGCTTGTAGTCACCTACTCCTTTTTGTTAGTACTGGTGGAGTTCCTTGAAATACCCCCTCCTCGTTCTATTATTAGAAGTCTGCTAACTAGTGCTGGAATGTGGGTCATAGCCACCAGGGACCTCCTCACACTCCCGACATTCTTCTCCCCTCCCCTGACCCTGAGCTTAATCAAGTTCGGTTGTGAGAAACTGACACTTACTGGAACAACGTAGCTCAGAGCTGACCTTGAGGTGACGTGTGGTCAGCGCGTCTCACGTACCGCTGTGAAGCGGTTATTAGAGCCAGAGGTCAGTTCGTGAGTACAAACAAGTGATATTGGTCAAGGTCAACTCTGTGGGTTGGAATCCTGGAGGACACTTTCATCAGGAGACGAGAGGTTCTTGAGAATAAACAAATGACGTGAGATATATGTTGCTTTGTGTTTTGTTTCTCTCGCTGCGTCCAACTTCTTGTGCGGGTTACGCGCGCGCATACATAATAAGGCAGGGTTGCCAAACAGCCGATTAATTAACTCAGCAGGTTAAACCTCAATTACGGCAGGAACTGGTAATATTTTTTATACGATGGAGATACATTTCTTATGGAGAAGGGAAGTATTTTGATTGTTGTGGTAACTTTCCTTTGAAAACATAGTAGTTGTGAATCTAGTGCGTGTTTGAAGAAGAGAGGTTTCTCAAACCTTGTTTGTATTTTCTGTATTCGAGCTATCTTTGCGTTAATTTGCTTTCAAAATGAGGGCAGGGGAACACGAGGAAGATGAATTATTAGTGAATTGACAATTTAAAACTATCGTGCGCAGAGTTTTTTCAGTTCATTATGGGTAAAATAATTTTTTGAAGGATATACATTCAAACACACAAAAAAAAAGAGTAACATTATGTGATCCATATTAGAGAAACATTATTTATGGCTATTACGCGTAACAAATTAATCTAGGTAGTAAAGGATTTCAACATGATTATTTTTCCATAAATATGTAATTCAAGTTTCAAAAATTACATATGATATAAACAGTCTAGAAATATTATTATTGGTAACATCGTTATAACATGTTCCCGTTGTTCTATAACCCATGGTGAAAATGTTTAACATATCCACCCTTGTGCTTGAGCATGAACTCGATAAAAAAAAATTCTCCCCACGGACGATGATTGGTATTTTTTCATTTGGAATTTGGCCACCATAAGATGAGTAAGGTAGAATTTCACAGGAAATGCACTCGTATTTCCGTGGTGGCCTTTTCCATCAAAATTGACTCTAGCGGTTTTGATTAAAATTCATATATAGAGACTGTTTAACATCACAAACAAAATGGAAACTCTTATTTTCCAGATGACCCGCCTCGGTGGCGTAGTTGGCTAACGCGCTAGACGTGTTGAGCTCGACTGCTGATGACGGGGAGATCGAGGTTCGAATCTCGGTCAGGTGAACTGGGGGTGGTTTTCCTAAATGGTTTTCCACTCTCCCTCCACGCAAATGCAGGTTCACTTCCTCTAATTCAATCTTCCCAATTCATAATACATTAGCGTAATTGGTACTTAAAGCGTATAACCCGAACGGGTAGTAAGACACGGTGCTATTATTATTATTATTATTATTATTATTATTATTTTCCAGATAAAATAACATAGAGACTACTTTACATATGCATATATCTTCAATTTTTATCATATCTCCGCAACTCTTGATAACTTAATGCCGACAAAGTTTTTTTAGCGCCGTTTCTTACTACCCGTTCGGGCTATACGCCCTGCAAAAGTTGTAAGACTATTAAAAATTAAAAATAAGAGATTTGAAATAGATATTCATGAAACCAATAGTTCCCGAAATATTGACAAATATATATTTATAAATATATATCTGAGAAATGGAGTTGATTATTATGTTCTTTGCTGTGATGATCTTTTTCCCCGGCTGCGATCCAACCGTCTATCGACTGGCTTGTTGAGTCAGTTTGTAGGTCGTGTTCCGATACAAGCACGGCATGAACACCCCTCTAGTGACGACACGCACGCACGCAACAAGCCAGTGACCCTGGGTACAAGACACGTCATCAAGACTCGTAAGGTCAGATCAGGAGCGGGTTCATCAAAATAATACCTCCTTCCGTGTTCTGTTCTCCTGGCCATGAGCCTTGAGCCGTCAGCGGTATAGGATCGAGTGTAGGAGGGAGGGGTGGGGGAGTGAAGGATGCGTCCTTCCATGGCTTAGAGAGGATCCTTTGTTCATCCTGGCAGGTATTAATGTCTATACAGTTCCCAAGGGTGTCCTGGGGGGTGGGAAGGTTGCATAAATTCACAGGAGATCAATGTCACAAACGTGCTCTACAAACCTCCAGGAAGGAAACTTCAAGAGGAAATCCCGATACAGATACAGATTAACATTTTCTGGTAAATTTGGGATAAGACACTATCCAGAAAATTTACCCCTGTGGTGGATTGCGATATACTAAGCAGGTGAAGGGGGTTGGGTTCCTGGATGAAGAGGTACTTAGAAACATATTATACATAATATACATATTATACATAATTACAGAAAATAGTTTGTTGGTGTTATTGTAATTCTCTTGATAATGTTTCTGATGTTAGCGTCCTCGGGAAAAATCAAACTTAAGTGGGAACTTTAAAGCTAGGGATATCTCGAGTGTATTCCAGAAAAGAAAATAATGGAATATTTTTTCCAAATACGGTCATTTTTTCCATCTGACGTTTCTAGCCGGAGGATGAGGTCGAGATAAACAACAAACATCCCCTTCTTTTCCTTACCCACACAGAGTCTATTGTTGAAAATTCTGTTCTCAGACATTTTAATCTCTCTGGGACGCTAACGCTTCCCATCCAATGGGTCAAAGGGTTAAGGGACCCCTGTGTCCTACAGGCCTAGTGGGAACTTACAAGTTCATCCTGTGTTATCCAGATGGTTTCATTCCTGGCTGGCTGTGTGGTTTCTGCTGTCCTAGGTTAAGCTCTGTGTTTCTAAAGTGCACTCTCTCACAGTCTACTTGACACTCAGTGATTATCTCCACAGACCACAGACATAACCTCAGCTTCCCATCAGCCCCGTATCTTAGACCAGCCCGTGGTAGATCTGAGCTCCCACTTGGACATTGAGCCTAAATTCACAATTGGAAACAATGTTTCTTGATGTTTCCTGTCCAGAGTTCAGCTGAGGGCAAGACTCCGGGCGATGAGGACGCTGCTATGGCTTGTGAAGTTGATTTACAAACTATTGGTCCCGAGATAGTGAACGACTGGTCTGGTTTGTTGTCAACAATTTGCCAGACACGTTCGTTCATACATGCAAACTTTGTTTCTCGTAACCCGTTTGAAATGGACAGCAATAAGCATTGTTCTCTCTTTGGTAAACACAAAGGAAACACGAAAATACCTTTAGGAAACAAGAGAAACATGTTTGCAAACAATGTTTCCAAGTGCGTCCTAGGCTCCAGGGTTTACGGTTGTCTGAACCAAAAACTCGGCCCTTGGCTATAAGCTTTTATGGAGAATATCCGTCATGAGCTTCGTTGTTAAATTTGACCAACACCGGTTGTTTTAATTCCCGCGTCTTACTTCCCATTCGGGCTGTAAGCATTAGCATATCAACTAATTACGCTAATGTGTCCTAGATTATAAAGATTAAATTAAGAGTAAATGTACCCACGTTTGCGTGGATTAAAAGTCAATTTTGTTTTGTGTGGATGCAGGGGAGTGGAGTGTTGGGGCANGGGGGGGGGGGGGGGGGGCACCCTCTGTACAGCCGGGTATATGGCTAGAATGACAACTTAGACCGTTTGACCACCAGAGTGGGTTAGGGTCTTTTTAAATGAAGAGAAAATGTCCTGGTCTAATCCCATGATGTCCTTGACATATATTCAACAACTGTTGATATCACCAAGTGTAGAAAATAAAACTCTTATGTTTCTCTGTCTAATGGCAAAATGTTTGATTAATTTTGCCGGAAAAAAATGGTTTGCTATGAAAAGTGCAAAAACACCGGCCTCTTCTCGCGTCGGCTTCCTTCCCAGGGACAGACTCTGCTTGTGAGAAAGTAACAGTTCCTGAAGTAATCAGTCATACCAACCTCCTGACTCTGTCCCTGGATTATGTTGTAACGACTGGTAGTGTCAAGTCTGTACCTATCAGTCAACTGAGCAGACAGATAGACAGACAGACAATGAGAGGGAGGGAAGGACAATAGGCGCCATCTGTTGGCATGACGGGACATTTCTTAGGAGTAGGTGGCCTTGAAGAGTCAGGTGACACGCCACACATGGCCACATATCACGATTGTTCAGGGCCCTCAGATCATTAGTCATCTCTCGATGACGCAATACCTAGCAAGATTACACCTGGTTAGTTAGAATTCTGGCCGGTACCGTACAATTTATTCTCTCTAAACTGCTATCGTAAGTCGTGCGTGGAAATCGACTAGCGATTAAAACTGTTTGTTAACATGTGACGTCGCGGTAAGACAGGTCACAATATACCAGGTGTGTGTGTGTTTATTCGGCGAGATTTAAAATGTCACATTTAAACAAAAATCATAAACTCTTAAATAATTCTAAAAATATTCTCACATTTTCACATATTTATTTTTTGATCTAGAAGTAGTGTTTTTGTAAATATATTTTTTAAATCGTCTCCATCTCAGGTTATTTGTTTTATTCGCGGAGATGTCCTGCAGGAATCTTCCAGCCAGGAGGTAGATTAAAAATATCCGTGGAAGCAAATATCTGTCTAGAATAGGAAACCAGATATATATTATTTTGAAATAGTTAATGTTTTAAAGGAGCAAATAGTAGAACGAGGGTTTATATTCGTCATAGGAAGAGGGGAAGTGTTATCAAACAGATAAAGAAGAGACCTCGCAGGGTGAACTGCTCATATTATTCTTATATATATTGTACATTTGTCATGTTGGTACGAAAGGGCTTAAGGCGGCCTCTTAGGGAACGCGAGAAAAGATCAGTATTTTTTTCAGTTATTATAGAAAAGTAGGTTTTTCAGCAAAATAAATAATATTTCTCCAGTAGAAACATAAGAGGTTAGTTTTCTTTCCAAGGTGATATCAACATTTGTTTTGGATATCTGTTGAGGGTGTACTGGAATTTAATGACAGTTTTTTCTCTCCGTTTAAAAAGTTTGTAATCTAATGTTGTTATGCTCCAGACAGATATTCAACAGCTGTTGATATCACCACGTGAAGAAAGCTATATATACTCTATGTTTCCACTGGAGAAATAGCTCCTAGAGCCCGGGCAAGCGAGCAGCACCTAGGACGCAAACACTGGTCGGTTTTCCGGGAGACTACATTGAGATCTTGACGAGGTTTACTGTGCACGTACTCTCTCACTCTAGAGCAGTGTTTCTCAAAGTTTTGATGAAGGAAGACCACCAAATGGAAGCTATAAGAGCACCGGGGCCCTTGGAGGGGTGGTGACGAGAGGTTGTTTAAAAGATATGCAGGAAGAACATTATTTCTGGGCAATTTTTGACGATCAATACAAGATAAAAAATATTTGATATAATTTCATCAAGTTAGTTTATAAATAATTTCAAATTTTAAGCGTGGATTTTAAAATAAAAGCTTTTAATATCTTTTTTTACTTAAGTTTGGCACAGACATCTTTTTCTATGTAACTTGTGTCCAGTGAGGAAAGAAATACAGCATTGGCTGATATTAAATATTTTACATTTCCGATATTTGTGCCCATTGTGACAATGGACATTGAATGTAAGAGAGACAAGGAGAGCATGTCACCAGGAGAAACATGGACATTGGATGTAAGAGAGACAAGGAGAGCATGTCACCAGGAGAAACATGGACATTGGATGTAAGAGAGACAAGGAGAGCATGTCACCAGGAAAAACATGGACATTGGATGTAAGAGAGACAAGGAGAGCATGTTACCAGGAGAAACAAGATTTTAAATTTAAATTTAACACCACGTTCAGGTTCAGGTTATACGCTTAAATAATAATTGCGCTAATGGGTTATAATAAGAAAGGTTGAATTTAGAGGAAGTAACCCTCATTTGTGTGGAGGGAGAGTGGGAAACCATCTATGAAAAACCACCCCATTTCACCCGATCGAGATTCGAATCTCGATCTCCCCGTCCTCGGCAGTCTAGCTCAACACGATATCAGCGCGTACGCCACCGAGGCGGGTGAGAAACAAGAGTACATGAGGTAGTGGAGGAAGCAAGCCATGTGATGAGGAGGTAAAAAATAGAGGATGCCAAAGAGAATGTTGGAAACTAAACAGGGGCCAAGAAAGAGATGGGTGGAGCAGATAATAGAAAGTGTGCAAGTGAGAGGAGAAGAATGGAAGGAATTAAAGGAGGAAGGATGGTGGAAAGATAGATCACTAGACTGACCCAGCCACAGGTTGTAAACAGTTATTGTTGCTGCTGATAATGAAGTGATCCAACACTCTTTGTTTCATTATTATTATTATTAAATTAGCTGTGATCCTGCGGGCCACTTGATACCCACCGCGCAGCACAATTTGAGAAACAGTGGTGTAGAGATATAGCCCCTTCTCATCCGCAGCTAGTTTTTAGGTCATTCCTCGTAGTGCTCTGTCATGTGGCAGTAGGTAGGATCGATCCAACAGCCCAGTGACACACATTGGACGCACTATGCAACTGGTTACGTTACGTTAGGGGGGCGGAAGATATTCTCTCCGCGGATATGCACCGGAACACGTACCCTGGGGGTCACTGGTTCTATTCCGTGGCGCATATCAAAAACTGTTTAGAGATCAAGTGACTACACTCACAATAACACAATACTTTGGGTCTTACACTTTTTATTGAATTAAGATAGTAGTTATTTTATAAAACTTGGTTTATTTTCAAATCCATCTCACAAATCAGTCACGTTTATAATTCTGTAGTAAGGTAACCACACTGAAAATAAGGCAAGGTAACCATTAAAAACAGAAAGGCAGGTAACCACTCTAACAGAGAGGCAAGGTAACCACACTAACAGAGAGGCAAGGTAACCACTCTAACAGAGGGGCCAGGTAACCACTCTTCTAACAGAGAGGCAAGGTAACCACACTAACAGAGAGGCCAGGTAACCACACTGACAGAGAGGCCAGGTAACCACACTGACAGAGAGGCAAGGTAACCACTCTAATAGAGAGGCAAGGTAACCACACTAACAGAGAGGCCAGGTAACCACACTGACAGAGAGGCAAGGTAACCACTCTAACAGAGAGGCCAGGTAACCACTCTAACAGAGAGGCAAGGTAACCACTCTAACAGAGAGGCCAGGTAACCACTCTAACAGAGAGGCAAGGTAACCACACTAACAGAGAGGCAAGGTAACCACTCTAACAGAGAGGCCAGGTAACCACTCTAACAGAGAGGCAAGGTAACCACAGTATAATCCTAAGTATGTTATATCAGACTGAAAACGAAAGTGGAGGAAGAGTTTTCTGTTTATTCGCTGACCTTTCCCAACGTACTTGAGAGGATTAGACAACCTGTTAGGTAACTTCGTCTTAGAGAGAGAGATGGTTCTTGTGGCACCATCACTTAGGTTAAGTAGCCCCTTCATCTTTCGGTCTTTAGCTACAATGTCCGCTGTGATACAATACCCTTCAAGTGGTAGAACAGTTGGTCTGGCGCAGACAGTAGAGAACTAGGACTTGCTGGAACAGTTGGTCTGCTGCAGACACTAGAGAACTAGGACTGCTGGAACAGTTGGTCTGCTGCAGACACTAGAGAACTAGGACTTGCTGGAACAGTTGGTCTGCTGCAGACACTAGAGAACTAGGACTGCTGGTCGAGTGGTCAGACTAATTGGAGGTAAACACCCCTCCCCCCTCTCGTCTCTCCACTGCTCTGTCCCCAGTTCCTGTGCGAGAAGTCCCGTACTCGACACCTGGTCAGACCGGGCAATCATCTTGCTCACTCTAGCGGGTCGAGGATCAACTGTAACAGACCTTTGATCGAGTCTCGTCTGGTGCAGATCTCATGGGTTGGTGACGTAGGGAACATGAAGAATTGTTGCCCACTACAAGGAGTCCTAGTTTCGTTAGATAATATTGAAATTGATGTGCATATGTTTAGCTCTAACACAGTATGATTGGTCTTGGGGATATCCTCTTCTCAGGACCCGAAATTCATGGGTTCAAACCCAGTTGGGGTCAACACATTTTACTTGGGTAATAATTTAAGTTTTATTACTAGAAACAAATGTGTGAAAATGTGACACTAGCTCCTTTTCAACTGGCTTTTAAGCTTATTAGCCTAGCTGTGAAACTAAGCTCTATGAAAAAGGGCTCAAGATTTACCCTCCCTTTAACAAATACGTTAATTGTTTTGATAGGATAACAAGATAAGATTTTAAGATAATTTTAAGTACTAGCAGCGAACTTTCCTCTTTACCTCGAGTTTCGTAGATTTCTTTCCCTCTATTTATTATTGACATGACAAAGTATGGTCGTGGGTGATGGGTGAAAGGGAGTATAAGCTTATACAGAGCAGAGAAGAAGTTCCAGAAAAACGACACAGACCATTGTATTTTATGCCGAGTGGCCTGACAGCGATTGATATTTTCTTGCTGACCAAGACGGCCGCCTTAAGATAGTTATATGGAGAATATTTAAGCGACACGTTACAACGTTGCCAGATTCCCGTCAAGAGGAGCTGCAACACAGCAAAAACGATAGAATCATTATTGTAAAACAATTCAATATAATATATTATTTGTTGCCATTTGAGTTTTTTTAAAAAAAGCGTTCAAACCGTTGTTAAAAAAATTCAAAATTTTCAAAACTACCCTTAAATTAATTATGGTTGTAAAAGCAGATATATCGTTATCTGTAGTCATAAAACAATTTTAAATTAGGTACCCATTTTGAACTAAATCTAAAAGTCCATTTTAGAAAAAAACGATGGTCATTAGTGCAATGAACTACCTTTAAGTTAATTTATTTTATAAAAATAACAATACATTATTATTTACATCTAAAATAGTACTCAGATATAAATTTAAAAATGTTTTAGCTATTTTACAAATTTTTGAATATTTTCAAAAATTTGTTATCAATAAACTTGTCTTTTTTTTTAAGAATAAAAATATAGACAATCATTTATATTGTAAAAAACTTAACAAACCCATTTTAACGAAATCGCTAAAGCTATTTTAAAAAATATTTCAAATTAAAAAAAAACTGTTCTATGCCCTGGGACAGACTCACAGACAGATATACATGGAAACTTTATATAATTGTAAAATACACTTTTCTGGATTCGAAGTCATGTAAAATAAACGTTAAGACTCATCACTATCTAGGAGTGGAAGATTGACACGATTACAATACACTCTCTTTATATGATAAAGTAATAACTTTTTTCCAAGTGGGCTGGCCCCTAGTCTGTGCCGATGCGTCATAGCTCGCCGCGAGGTCGACAAGGGGCTGGTTCCCATGAAATGAACACACGTGATAGTAGCGAGACTGGTAAATGTTTCTGGGAAGTTGATCTGACAGATGATCTATGAGATTTCACCTGCTCACTGATAGAGTGAGGTAATGTCGGCCTCCACGTGGGACTGTACTGTCCTGTCTCCACGTGGGACTGTATTGTCCTGTCTCCACGTGGGACTGTATTGTCCTGTCTCCACGTGGGACTGTATTGTCCTGTCTACACATGGGACTGTATTGTCCTGTCTCCACGTGGGACTGTATTGTCCTGTCTCCACGTGGGACTGTATTGTCCTGTCTCCACTATTTTTGTTATAACATTAACCACACCTGGTGCTCCTGGAACAAGGACATATCTTCCTGAGACAGCCGATATCATATAGAGCGACATTCCCATCTTGTCGCTCGTTTAGGGGAGCAAAAACTATTAAATGCCAGAAATCAAGTGGGCTTATAACGTTTCTGGATGGTAATGTCTGGCAGTAGGGGAATAAACAAGGGAGGAGGAAAATACAAATGACTCATCTATTAATGACATCATTCGATTCATAATGCTCCATTATACTCTTTTATAACTGTTACCATTCGTTTCCCAGACATTTAGCTCTTAGTAGTCAACAGAAAGGTATGGATTCTTCAGAGGGAGAAATGTCAACCTTTAAACTATGTTTACAAGTCTATGTATGTATAGGATCATAGAAAATAGTTTTGTATTTGTTCCAGTAAACAACAAACTCATATGCTGTTAAAAGTTTTGTCAATATTTAACCTCAGCACAACATCTGATTGGCGGTAGCTCAGCTCCCTAAATGCCTCTCTACTTGGGGTAATTTAAAGCCATTTTGCGAAGCGGTAAGATTTGAACATTAAAAAGAACAATAAATAATCTAAAAAATATATAAATTAGCAAATTAAAACATTAGCTGGTATTGTCAATGAAATGTGACACTATAATATAGACAATTTTGATCGTCTTACATCAAGTCAAGATCGGACGATTCTGGAAAATATTTAATCCAAGTAAATAAATGGTACGGAATTCCGCACGGACTTTCTCGCTCTATTGTTTAAAAATAGAGATATTTACTCAAAATTCGTAATATAATATACACTAGCAAACCCGAGAACAAATTGCGCTATACATACGTAAAACATTTTTTGACTCACGATTTTAAATTTTATAATTCTATTTTAAAAAATTAACGTCTACATTTTTATATTTGGACCAATAAAACTATCTATATTGGGTCCTCAAGGGTTAACACTTCGTATTAAAATTTTGAATTCAAGTTAAAATTTTTGGCATTTTATTAGGGAATGCATATCTTATGATTATCGCATTGCTACTAAATTTCTTTTTTATAAATTTTGACAATAAAATAGATAATCCTAGACTATTGAATCTAAAATGAGAGAGATAGATAATTGATATACCAGGGGTGGATCCAGGACGCGAGCATGGGGGGCCGCGCGCCCCTTTCAATAAATTAAACCAATTACATCAATGTTAAAGTCACTACTAGTTTTATTGTCACGTAACACTATTTTTTAAATTGTTATTGGTAATATTATTAAATTATTAATATACGGTAATTATTACAAATACATAATAAGTACATACATTAAGTATTAAAATGGTGAAAACAGGCATTAATTAAATTACCCAAATTTAAGTTGCGTGCCTTTCACCTTGTTGCACAACTATTGTTTAAGTTTAAATTTTTAATACCAATATTTCAATGACTAGTAATAAATAAAGAACTTTAAAATAATTTATTTTTAAATAACGTGCTTTAAACAAAATCTTTGAATAATAGCCCACACATAACGTGTTATTATGGCTTATTGGTAACATTTCAATTTAGAATGAGAAATAACTAGCTAGCTATACTCTAAAGTGGAGAAAGTTCGATTGTTCGAAATCTGAATAATTATTTCATCTATTTTGTCTAATTGATTGAATAGCTAAAAAACTATTTATATAATAGTTATCATGTTTAAGCTTATTTCCCTCTTAATAATCACAATTTGTTGATATTCATATTATTTGCTTATAATAAATTTCAATACTAATCGCAAATTTCGACCTATACCCTTCATTAAAGGATTATTTTTAAGTTTAGCACTACATTGAAAAATTACTTAAGGATTTACTCTCAAATTTTGAAGTATTTTTATGTCAAAATTTCTTGAGGCGTCTTTTACCCCCC
>CABFVZ010004838.1:0-37945 GCA_902151445.1 Timema monikensis | reverse complement strand
TATATATATATATATATATATATATATATATATATATAATGTTTAAATAGTAATTATGTTTGCAGACTAGTGCAATAGCGGGGATCTGGAGGATAAACTAATCCCCTCCACCCCCCAATCCTCCGCTAAGATAAATTTGGCCTGGTATTTTCGAACAAGTTGAAAGATGGCCTTACGCCAAAATAAATGCTAAAAAACCAAAAAACAAAGTTGTTTGTATTTAGGTTGGTGATGACAGATTATGACCGCTTTCCAAGTTAATTATTTTTAACAACGGCAAATCATCTGTCAACAGATTCAGGATAAATTAAAAATATAATCTGTGATACCAAGAAATAGAGGGTGTTTCTTGCACAACCTTTAATGCCAACGGTTGAGAATAAACGAACACCCTGTGTTTTACATTTCCACTTACAGTATCCGTAAAATAGCGTAAGCACGGGCAGACTGTGAGGTCCGCAACACGCCACTACAAATAAACATAAAAGTCTGAATATTTTAAATTTAAAAATGAAGGACCAGAAATTGGGGGCTACGGTGGATAGGGCTCCCCAAAATTTGCACAGCCAATATAGAAACAAACATATTGCTATGGTAGGAAATTAAAATAGTTACATAAATGTAGGTAAAATATCAAATATTAAGAAGATTATGAAAAATAAATTTCCAAAATAAGGGTTAGGGAATTAAATTAAGGGGAGCGTGGATAGAGATTTCCAATAATTCTAAATAAAATAAACTTTTTAGTGGGGTTAAAGAGTGAAATTTGACAACTAGAAAGTGCACTCAATATGTGGGTTGGGTGATGTTTTGTTTTAAGGATTCAGTTTATTTAATTTATTGATTGCCACAGTTGGATTGAGATTGCCATAGTTTGGTATTGTACAGAAGTAATTATTATAGAAAAGTATTGGAAGCCAAATGTTAACGTCTTAATTTTACATAGTTTTGATGTGGCCTACCCGTGCGAAGAAGAACCAGAGAAAGGGGAGAAGAAGGAGATGGGAAAGACTGATTACCCTATAGAAATAACTTATCGGTAGGCTATACAATTGAAATAGTTGCATATATTTGAGGCCGCAAATAACCGGAAGAGTCTGAAAATGATATAATTCAAAATGGTGATTCAAGATATGGCTGAAAATATAAACTTCTAGAATAATATAAACAACCATCTATCGGTGTGTTAAAAATTTGAAATTGGGTGAGAAGGGCTACAAACTATCATACAAGGTGGAAAATTTTCAATTCAAAACTGAAGGGGCTAAGAAATTGAGGGTTTCAAAATATCCTTAAATAATAGAAAAAATAAGTTATAGGTGTGGTGTAAAAATATATTTTTTATGGGCAGACGTAAAATAAATCTAAAAAGGGGTGGCGGATGTCCATAACCTATACGATTACATAACTAAAGATCGCTATAAGTGACAAAATAATAAAATAAATAACTCATGGTGACATACCTAGATTAATACATAGATTTGAAACTGAAACAATAATATGCTCATTTATTCAGTAAACATTTGTGTTACATAATCTATTCGTTCATTTATGTTCTACAGTGAACCGTGATGACAAATTATTTCAAAGGTTTTTTAATTATAACGTGTCTGTTAACTTAATTTGGACATGCGGCAGTGGACCTAAAATAATAAGACCTAAAGTCACAACACCTAAACTAAATTTCTTAATTTCATAACTCCTAACTTTATAAGACCTAACTTCATTACACCTAATTTTATAGCTCCTAACTTCAATAGACCTAAAATTCATTTTTTTATAGATTACTTTAAAATATCCTTAACTGTTCAAACAGGCAGTGGACCTAAAGACACAAGACCTAAACTTTATAGGACCTAACTTCACTGGACCTAACTTAAGACCTAGCACCACAAGAAATAACCTAACAAATACAAGAGCTAACTTTATAATGGCATGCCGACATAAGTCCTAAAACAATGTTCTTTTTAACACACTGATAGGAACACAGACAAAGGCATCAGTCTTGTCTTGTTTTGTCTAGTTTTCTGAGCAATAGGAGGTCATAGTTCAAATCCTGCTGGGAATATCGCACTCATAAAATAAGAAAGGGTTCCTCCCAATTATCTTTTATTTGCTAACCGTTTTGGATTACGATAGTTGCTTTGATGTTTATGAATGGTTTGAGTTTATCATCGAGATATAAAACATACCTTTTGAGATAAAGTGCTTTAATAAAAATGGCCACAACACGTGGAATAATGTATATCTCAACTAAACCAGTTGGCCGCTGACAAGAAAGTTAGGATTAGAATTTCGGCTGAGCGTACTAATGTATTTTTCCTAGATAATTTATCACTCTCTTTTCAAGCAAAGGTGGGAACATTTTCACTAAATTCTTATTTTATCAGTGATTTTAAAATAGTGAAATTAAGTGCGGATAAATCAGTAGTGTCCATGGCACCCTAGTTCACTCATATCGAGCTAGTATTGTGATGAGTTGCTATCGCAAATTTTGTCCTGTTGGTTTTCCCCCTGGCATGACCTTGAACATGACCATGCCTTTCGATTAGGGGCGTTAGAGTACAGGAAATCAAACCCTGGGAAACCGGCAACCCCCTCCCGCCCTCTCGATTATCGATGATTGTTAATTAGTTGTCGATTATCGATGATTGATTATCAGTGCATGGCGCTCGGAAAGATTTCTAGCGTAGACTTCCCGCCCCCTCCCCCTTAAGCGCCTAAGTCGTGTTGAGTTGCTTGGTGGGAACTATAGAATCTAGAGCAACATCCCTGGCGAGAACGTAGAATATGTTATCTTACAATCTCAATCAGAGCTTTTGAATAACATGCTGAAGGACCAAAACAAGTTGGAATAACAAGGTTAAATTTTATACCCTGTTCGTCAAAAGATAACCTATAGTACAGGTATTGGAACGGGATATCAAACACGGTCCTCTGATCAAATAAGTATTATTATCACCGCGGCTTACTACCCGTTTGGGTTATACGCTAATGTGTGAGATGAAATTGAGGACCTACAGTTTTAACGTGGAATCCGAACAACGTTGGAGGCGTCATCAAATAAGTAGTTGTTATTGAGGAACCGTGGAATAACAAAGCGAGAGAGTATAAATAGAACTAAAAATCATCACAGTAAGTCATTTTAATTCGTGCTTACAACATATAATCATCAAGATGAGCTTTGACGAGCTGAAAACGTGGTTAAATACAGGTCAGTTTTAAAGCGTTTTGTATGTTTTAACGGGTAGCTATTTTTACTTTTTACATCTTTGGCGTACATATGTATTTGCTCTTTTTTATATATACCTTCAAGAAGACACAACATCGGCGCCTGCAGCCACGGTCCAAACGGTGGCTCCAGATAGTCCAGATATGTTGGAGATTTTTACCGAGGATGGGATTTGCTTGGCTGAAATCAGCTGTTCCACGGGTAATTAGAGGCCCGTGAATTATTTTGGCAGTGTTTATTTTATTCCCCCACCGTGATAGTAGTTAATATGTATTTATTTAATTTCAGATTTTTGGGATGAGGGGGACGTGGCACCGCCCCCCCTTCCCCGGAGATCGACGATTCGCTCGGGTCTCAAGCCAGCGTCACGGCCGTCGGGGCAGAAGAGGGATATAACGATGTTTTGACCAAACTCGAGCTGTTAGATCGCCTAATATATCCCCCGGAGACCCAGGATGGTGTGTAGGCGCCGCTATGGTTTCAAGCAGTTGTCACGGCCGTCATTCCTCAGTCCGAGAAGGGGTATAGCGATGTTTTGGCCAAACTCGAGCTGTTAGATCACCTCTCATATGAGTATAGACAGCTTATTTCACAATAGTTATTCAGTTATTCACTTCCTTGCTACAGCTGATTGGTCACATTCCAACAGAGAGAAAAATATGAGTGTCGTTTACAATGTAAGCCTAATTCGTTCGATAGCATTTCTATTGGTACAGGGTTCAATTATTTATACGGTTAATTATCAGTCAGCGTCGGGGGTTTGTGGCTGCCTGTTCATTTGTACCGGGTTCAATTCCCTACGTGGTCAAAAAAAGTTGGTCTGATAAATTATCAGCCAGTGGACAGAGTTTGTGGCTGCCTTAAACATTAACTTCAAAAACGAACTGAAAGTAATAATTGCAATAATATATTTCATAAGTTAACTTTAATCTTATATTCTTGATACTAATTAATTATCCAAGGAACATCCAAAAACAATACAAAGGATTAATTCTAAATTAATATATATAATTGAAATGAAATATAAGGAAAAATGTAGATAGAAATTTAATTAGCAAAAGACAACTGGGATTATCATAGTTGAGTGGATGTATGTAAACAGTCTGAATAAATATATATTACCTTATTTAAAAGAAAAGTTACTGAATATAATAATGTTAAACCATTATCAAGAAACCCTAACCTTGAAGTTCTTATTAAGTTATGAAATCAGGTAGAATACAAACAAGATATTTGGTAGATTAAAATACAAAAAACATATTAAAATTAGACAATAATAGGATAAAAATCATATTTCAAGGTTACATGTCAATGAGTAAAACATTACTAAGTAAGATATTAATTATAGTAAATTAGTTGAATTTAGTTGAAGGTTATTATGACAGATCCAGAGTTGTCAAAAGGAACAGTTAAATTACAATATGGTAGTAAACAGGAAAATTAAGCAAAGAATTGTTTAATAGAGGCTAGAGACGAAATTCCAAGGTGAGGCCTTGAACAGTCTATTTTTGTATAATACGAAAACTGATACAGAAAATATGATTAAATATAAGTGTTCCTTAGTTGGTTTTAATTCCTCTCCTTAAGCCTTGGATGCCAGAGGGCCGGTTGACATCCAAGGCTTAAGGAGAGGAATTAAAACCAGCTAAGGAACACTTATATTTAATCATATTTTCTAATAGCTAGAACCCACTCCAAGTCATGTTTGGAACAGTGTTTACTTTCACATGTGTGTGTGTGTTATAGTTGAAATGGATGGTGAAAATGGCGGCACACTGACACCCATCGCAGCCGCATCACCTCCGAGTCATGGAGACGGTGTTCGACCCCTGAGGCAGACGGGGATCCTCCCGCAGCAACTCATGGCCGGTCCGTGTTCGGCACCATGTAGTGGCCCTGTAAATCAGGTAGGCGGAGCGTTGCCCCAAGGTATCCCTCTTCGTATCGTCGAGGAGAGAGCGAAACAAATGAGGCGTTTCTTTTATGCTGGTAGAGAAGTTACCGCACAGCTTGGTGCTCCAGCAAGCAATCGTGACGCATTAATCTGGCTTGAAGAGCAAATTACTGTTTTCCTCAATCGGCTAAAGGACCATGTTGTCAGTGCCGATGACCACATCGACTTACTTTTGAACAGTACGGACTTGACGTTGAGCCCTGTATATGTCTCATTTAGGCGAGCAGACCAGTTAGACGCTCGAACCGTGCATGATAACGTAAGTCGCGTGTTGCAGAATAATAGTTTGTTCTTGAGTACGACACCACTGTACGTTAAACTCAACCATTTTAAGGAGCCTCGCGGGAGTGGTAGAAGTTATTGTGATAAACTCGCTACCGCTGGCACATATAGCCGTAATAACAAATTAATCATTACGATTCAAAATGGCCACTATACACTTTGCCTTGCCCGTGCATTGGTCATCGCCAGGGCTATATGTGACGTTAAAAGAGAGCCAAGATGCATGGACGTGAACACCTTTAGCCACATAAAGAAAGGCCGCAATATTCAAAAATACAACTCAGAAGATCTATGCCGTGATGCCGTGTGAATCTTTTGAAAGGTGGAGGGCTAACTAAACTGAAACAATTTCAAACGAACCTCACCGGATACAAAATCATGGTGTTCAGGGAGCGTTGGGGGAGGCAAGTCCTATATGAGGGACCTACTCCTCCCGAAAATTCCTTCCACATTGATTTGTATTTTCACGACGATAAGCAAAACTATTTTGATGTCAAAACATCCTTGACAGCCGCGTTTAAGTGCTCGTACTTTTGCCGCGAGTGCCGTGTGGCGGTAAACACAAAGAACAAGCACAAATGTGAATCCGTATTCAAAAAGTGCTACGCTAAAGCGGTTTGTAGCGGAGGTCAATCTTCAGTCTTTAAGGACGGCTGGCGATGGTTCTCAAACCAGACGTGATTTGATAACCATAAACGTCTTGGTTTTTGCAGAGGTCACATGTCGGTCTGTGATGTCAAAAAGGTTTGCGAGGTACGCGGACAATTTTCAGTTTAGAAAAGTCAAACTATTCACCCAGGTGTTTTGAAACATTTTGTAGAGTATGCGACACCCATCGTCCTTTTTGTCATTTCTGTTATATGAAGCAGGCCCCATCCCAGCTGACACTGGGAAACAGCAATTTCATGTTTGTATTTTATGATTTTGAATGCAGACAAGAATAACTTCTTCAAGGTGCGGCTAGTATGAGCTTGCACGAACCTAACCTATGTGTCGTGCAGACGTGTTGGAGTCCTGCGTTCATATAGATGCAAATTACCATCATTGCACAGAATGTGGGGGCGATAGGACTCGCATATTCAGGGGTGATGCCACAATGGCCCAATATTTCGGATTTCTAGAGCAGAATAAAATGTCAAAATTTAATAACATCACCCTCCTAGGCCATAATGCAAAAGCCTATGATGGGAATTTTATTTTAAATTACATGATGGAGGTGAAATAATGGACTCCAGATCTAATAATGAACGGTGGGAAAATCATGTTCATGCGTTACGGCCCGCTCCACTTCATTGACTCGCTGAACTTTCTCCCCATATCGTTGTCCAAGTTGCCAACAACATTCGGCTTGGACGAGTCTTTGACAAAGAGACATTCCCCCCATTTTTTCAACAAAAAAGAAAACGCTGGGTATAGAGTTACCTTGCCGCCAAAGGAGGACTACAAAGTCGGTGAGATGTCTGCCGAGGGAAAGGAGTACATTGAGATATGGTACGACACGTTGGTCAAAGAAAATTATGTCTCTGATTTTAAACGCGAGCTGGAACTGTATTGTGTGAAAGACGTAGAAATCCTGCGGAAGGACTGCCTGAAGTTTAGAGACATGCTAGTGAAGAAAGCAAAGGTGGATCTTTTCAGAGATGCGTGTACGATAGCCGAGGCGGCCATGTTGGTTTACCGCCGAAGTCATCTTAAGGAGAATATCGTCGGTATTATCCCTAATGGTGGCTACAGGTGCGCAGACCAACAGTCGCACCTCGCTGTCCACTGGCTCTGCTTGGGGGCCCATCAAAGCGGTGTTTCTATCCTTCATGCCGGTAACGGCTGCAAGGAATATGTGTTAGGGCGACGTGTAGACGGTGTTGTTAAAACTGGAGATACCACCACCGTCTTTCAGTTCTGGGGCTGTTATTGGCACGGATGCCCTCTCTATTAGCCTGACAGGACCACCCCTATCAAAATTATCCAACGCGAGACCATTGAGACTTTCTATGAAGCAACCATGGCTTGTGTTGAAAAGTTTAAGAACGACGGATACACGGTCGTAGAGATGTAGGAGTGTACGTTTAATGATATGAAACGCACAAACAAAGACTTTAAACAATTTGTACTCCAGCACGAGGTGTAAACCAAGGAGCCCATCAGCCCCAGGGAAGCAATTTGGCGGGCGTACAAATTGCATCAAACTCTTCTACAAAGCAGACCTTGAGAAGATCAAGTACATGGATGTGTGTTCGTTGTATCCTTACGTTTGCAAGTATAAAAAATACTCCGTCGGCCACCATAAAATTCACTTGGAGCAAAATTGTCCGCCTATAGAGTAGGTAGAAAACATAACCAAAGCTACCGTGACACCTCCGCGGGATTTTTTCATGCCCGTATTGCCTACACGAATGCACGAGAAGTTAATGTTCATCTTGTGCAGGAAATGCGGGGAGGAGAAGAATTAAGGCACGTGTCGGCAAGACGAAAATAATGATCGCTGGTTGACAGGTGTCTGGGTGATTGACGAGATCCGGAAAGCCGTTGAGAAAGGCTACACCATTGAAGAAGTACACAAAGTGTGGTATTACAATATATCTATTTACGATCGTTAGACACGTTCTGGTGGCCTATTTCACGGTTACACTGATACTTTTTTGAAAATTAAGCAAGATGCCAGAGGTTGGCCAGAGTGGTGCACCTCAAAAGAGGAAAAGTTAGCATATATTCAAAATTATTAGGAAAGGGTAAAACTCTATTTCGGCTCTGTTTGTAAAAACTAAGGTCTCCGCACGATGGCTAAACTCTTTTTACATTCGCCATGGGGAAAGTTTGGGCAAAGACCCGATTTACCACACGTAGCCGTTGTCAATGACTATCATGGCATCCACAAGTACCTGACGGATCCGTACATCACCATGGACAGTGTCATAGATGTTAATGACGAGGTTATGTTCTTCAATTACAAGGATGCGCGTGACGCGTTGCACCCTAAATCTAACACGAGTGTTGTGGTAGCTTGCTACACGATTGCTATAGCTAGGTTGAACCTATAAAGCATCTTTGAACAATTGGGAGACCGCGTTTTGTATAATGATAAAGATAGCGTTCTATTCACGGAACGCCCCGGCGATTGGAGTCCACCGACCGGATACTTTTTAGGTGACATCACCGATGAACTTCAGGATTACGGTCCGGGAAGCTACATTAGCGCCTTTGTATCTGGCGTCCCCAAGAATTACGCGTACCGAGTTTGTGTTGGTGGTGACCCTTCCGAAACAAAAACGGTGTGCAAGGTTCACGGGATCACCATAAACTGCGGCAACCGGAACGACATTAATTTTGACGTTTTGAAAGCGATAGTCACCAAACAGGCTGCGGAGAGATACATACAGATACCGCACAAAATTGGAAGAAAAGGTCTGGCGACTGTATTTACCGTTTCGGAGAGTAAAGTCTACCGGCCTTTGTACATCAAACGAAGGATAACCGATGATTATAACACTTTGCCGTTTGGGTATCAGAGTCCTTTTAAACGCGCTCGCCACGACTAAAAGGTCATCACTTAGACGGGCTGAATAATCACCTTTTTCTTTCTTTCATTCTAGAGTGTTCCACTTACATACCATTTTTCAAAGATTTATTTATACAATCGGGATATTTTTTTTAGCTACCAGTACAATCCTCCACATACCAGAAAATTTGTTTTTAGTTAATAAACTGTTTGTATATATTTATTTTACTGTACATATTAAATCATCTTAGTACCGAGGCCATTATGTAAATAAACTTTTCATGATTGTAAATAAATATTGTAAAAACTGTTATGTTTGTGTTTTAACGTCTACACCCTCTCCCTCCTATCCTATTAATACAAGTTCATTTAGCTTATAAACTCAGTCTCAAACAACATGAACAAGTTTAAACATCTATTTTCAGCCATTATTAGCGGCCCTTCAGGCTGTGAAAAGTGACATTTTAATACCGACTTTATCCGTCACCTGTACACAATGCGTGACGTTAAATTTGATGAAATTACATGGTATTATGGTCTATAGCAACCATGATTCGAAGAAGATGGGTCAAGCCCCCCCCCTCCCCCCGTCGTATTCTATAATTGTTTGCCGGAAATGGATGACACATGTAACGGCTCTGCACGGCTGATTAACCTCGACGACATAATGCGTGAAGCCAACGAAGTGGTCTTCGATCTTTTCACCAAAGGATGCCACCATAAGAATATTAGCGTCATGTACCTTGCACTTAATATATTCCACCAGAGCAAGGGCTAAAGAGACATTTCCTTAAACGCACACCATAACGGGCTTTTTAAATATTCCAGGGATAAAGCTCAGATTCAACACTTTGCACGTCAGGTGTGTCCTGAAATCTCCCGTGCTTTACAAGAGGCTTACACTGATGCTACAAGTACTCCCTACGGATATATATTGTTAGATTTCAAGCAAGGTACACCCGAATGGTTCAGATATAAAACCGTCACAAATGTAGGGTGCTGCGTGTACCAATTACGCAAAAGCTATAAAAACACTGACACGTCCCGATTACAGATCAATTCATAACCTTGAGTTCCAAAGTGTTGAGGCAGACCCCTCTTATGCGTGCGATGCATCGCATGAACCCCCAACAACGTGTCGCATTGCTGAAAACGGCTGACAAGAAACTGATCGACGCTGTTTGCGAGTGTGCCTACAACAATTTAAAAGGGTGGGTGCCATTGAAAAATGCCCAGAAGACAAAGTTACGTGCTCACAAGCAGGTGTTGCGCAAGCTGGTCATACGAGGGAAGTGTTGGAAGAAGAAGAACAAATGACTACTCGTTCAGAAAGGAGGAGCGTTCCTACCATTATTTTATCCCCATTAATCAGTGGTGTCCTCGGTTCCTTATTCAGCAAATAGATAATGGAAGACATGAAAAAGATGATATTGGTGTCCCCGGAAATATTACACCGTTACACGCAACAAATGGCTTCGGTAACTAATCTAGTGTTGTCCGAACTGGACAAGGAAATGGAAAATATCCTCGCTTCAAAATTGGACGACAAGTCTAAATGGACTTTATACCAACAATTGCTACAGCGCTATCTTTACTTTAGTCAACACCCTCCACCACCACCTGGAAATACCACAACAACAGCCCCTGAAGTGTCTGTATTTCCAACCCCTGCTTAACTCAATACTGTACCAGTACAGGTACGCAAAAAATCTCAACTTTTAATAGAACATATTAATTCCCGTGGCGTTATCTCTTGGGACGAGAACAGGGAAGTGAGTATTCACGATACGCCTCTTTCTGGATCCAATATTGTGGATTTAGTCAACGATATGGTCAGAGCGAGAAGAGCCAGTGAACCATCTGGGTGGCGAGAGTTTCTCATGGTGCTGCAAAATATAAACTTTACGAAATAATTTATTGTAAATCCGAAACGTTTGGCGCCCATTAGAGATCCGACGCCCGTACCACAACCACTTACACCGTCGGCGTGTGGACGAAAACGTTTACGTTTACGACCCCTCTCATCCTGCAGGGTTTGCAGGGGTGGCATCATTCATAAAGGCATCCAACAAAGATCCCAAAAAAGTACGAGTATGGCTTCGTGCTCAGGATATTTATATCCTACACAAACCAGTGATAAAAAAATTTCCACGCAAAAAGTACGTGATGTCAAACATTTACGATCTTTGGCAAGCCGATCTCAAAGATATGCGAATTCTCGCCAAATACAACGATGGTGCCGTGTACTTGCTCACCGTCATCGACGTGTTTAGCAAGATGGCCTGGGCGAGAACGCTTCCAACCAAGACGGGGAGAGTAGTGAGAGAAGCCTTTCTGAATATTTTCAGGCAAAGCGGCCGTAAACCTCAAAGTTTGCAGACTGTCAAGGGGACAGATTTCACGGCACAGCTAGTCCAGAAATTTCTCGATAGTGAAGGTAAGCATTACTACACCTCTCTTAATCCGGACGTGAAGGCAATCATCGTGGAACGATTCAATGGAACTCTGAAAGGACGCATGTACGTTACTTTACCGAAAATAACTCGTATCGTTATGTGGACGTTCTCCAAGATATGGGCAACATTTACAACGGCGCGAAACATTCCTGTATCAAGATGGCACCTGCAGACTTTTCAGAAACCAATGTGCTTCAAGTCAAAGGTAATCTGTACGGCAAAAGGCGTCCAAACTCGAATAGTAAGCCGAAAATAAAAGTCGGTGACACGGTGCGTATTAGCAAATCCAAAATGCTGTTTGAAAAGGGCTACGAGAGCAATTGGAGTGAAGAAATTTTCAAAGTCGAGAGTGTCGTGTTGCGACAATCTGTCGTCTACAGACTGACCGATCTTGGTGGCGAAGAGGCAAAGGGGACGTTTTTTGAACCCGAATTACATCTCGTACGTCTCCTTAAAACTATTGAAGTTGATAAAATACGACGTGTCAAGAGTAAAGGCGTCAAAAAGAAAGTGTACGTGCAGTGGAAATGTTATCCCGCCAAATTTAATTCCTGGATTCCTGCCAGTTACGTCAGCACCCTACCATGAGGGACCAGTTTTACCTCACTTTGCTGACCAACAGCTCTATATGTGATATTTCCAGAAAAATACCCTCACGAATTTCACCACGCAATTTCCTTACCGTCTTACTCTCGCAGGCGGTGGGACGTCGCTCTCGCCGAGTTTAAATATCCGTGTTCTTTCACCACCGTACCCGAGGGTCAAAATATTGCATGGTACAACTGGGTGGACGCTAACGGCGTGGAACAAATATTCAAGGATCGTATCTCTGCTGGAAACTACAGCACTACCCATGAATTGATCAAAGCTCTAAACGATGTAGAGGCTTTAAAGGGGATTCCGGAGTTGTATTCAAGTACACAAACCCCAACAAAAAAAGTGGACGTTGTCTCTTGTTCACCAAATATACAGCTGCTTACTCTATCAAGTTATCTAAGCCTACAGCTCGGTTTCGATCCTCAACAAATCTGATTAAAGTCCTAAATTAGCCGTACTCCACCAACATTCTTCTAGTCTTGCCCTAGCAAATGTACATCTACACGGATTTCGTCGATCCTCAGCCCGTGGGTGACATTGTGGGACCACTGTTACATATCGTTGGTATCAATTACATAAACTATCTCTACGGCATACATAAGACAGTTAGCTATGAACCGTTGCACTACATGCCCGTACTTAGAAGGGAAATTGAAAGTTTGGAAATTCATATAAGAACAGACACTTGTGAACCTGTACCATTCGAGTTTGGAAAAGTGTGCGTGAAACTTTATTTCGATGCTGCTCAACATGAACTGTCCCTACCAAAGATACTACGTCAACCAGGCTGGACAGGTATATCTTTGATCTACGACGGTGTTCCCTATCAACACGGGCACTGAATAGGAAGTATTTTCAGCGGCCTTTTCAAAAACGTCGTACCATTGCTAGGAAGCGGCGCTAAAGCAATTGGAAAATTGGTGCTTCATACGGGTATCGACGTGCTCTCCGACGTCGCCAATCAATGGCGTCCTTTCAAAGAGGCCCTATGGCAACGTGTCGGTGAGGCTGGAACAAACCTGAAACGCAAGGCCGAGAAGAAGATCAAAACGCTGATGACCGGCTAAGAATATAAAGGGCGTCGTAAGAAACAATGACGTCAGTCTTTTGTCGTCACTTGACGTAAAAAGATAACGAAGGAAGTGGTAGATATTTTCAGTTGAAATGTCATTTCTACACCCCCAGTCCTGCGAGTGTGCCACCATTAAACTAGATCTCTTCTCCGTGCCACCCACTCAAACCCGTCATGAAAGCGGATAATGGCTCCAGTACAAACCTGTATCTTCCCTCACCGATCATTCCCCCATCGAATTTACCGTTACCGGTAAAGACGAAATCTATATCGACCTTTCACAGACCATGCTCTATCTCAGGGCGGCTATCATGAAACCCGATGGTGGTGCTTTCACCGAGGTGTATCAGATCGGTCCCGTCAACAACTGGTTGTATTCGCTATTCTCACAAGTGGAAGTGTTTTAAACCAAAAATTAGTCTCACCGCCCAAAAACACGTATGCCTATAGAGCGTACATTGAGACGCTGCTCAATTACAACAGTGAAGCCAAAATAACGCATTTGACTTGCGGTATGTGTTTCGTAGACATCCCCGTAACCTTTGAGGAGGTTAACGCCGGCAACAAGGGATTTGAGGCTCGTCGCATTCTCACCGCAAAAAGCAATACGGTGGATCTTTTGGAATTTCTACACTGTGACGTGTTTACCAAGAGAAATATCTATTGATCGGCACCGAACTCAGAGTCAGGTTGGTCCGTTTCCGAGACGGGTTTAGTCTTATGGGCGTCCCTGAACT
Organism: Timema monikensis; assembly: GCA_902151445.1. NCBI lineage: Eukaryota > Metazoa > Arthropoda > Insecta > Phasmatodea > Timematidae > Timema > Timema monikensis. The sequence continues at coordinate 24,119 of CABFVZ010004838.1, read as the reverse complement.
CCCTCACTTTAAGGTTAATCTCGTTGAAGCCGGCCTTCTAGTGCGACGAGTCAAAGTAGCACCTTCTGTACTGTTGGCACACGCCAAGGCATTAAACGTCAGTCTTGCAATGTATCCCATCACCCACGTGGAAGTAAAAACACTCACTATTCCTATGGGCGTGCAAGGGAAATCCCTGGAAAACGTGTTCATCGGCCAGTTACCCAAACAATGAATCGTGGGATTTGTATCAAGCACGGCGTTCAATGGAGACGCCACCAAGAACCCGTTCAGATTTCAAACGTACGGCATGAACCATTTCTCGCTCTATGTGGACGAGCAACAAGTGCCGTCGATACCGTTACAGCCTGATTTTCCAAACGGCAACTATGTCATGTCCTATCACATACTGTTTTCTGGAACGGGTATCCACTTCATGTACGAAGGTAGCGACATCACCCAGGAAGCCTTCCCTAAGGGATATCATCTCATGTCTTTCTATCTCACACCTACCTACTCTGTCCGCCCACATGTAATCGCATTGGAATTTGACGCGGCATGGCTCTCTGAGCATCGAAGTGAGCTTCACCAAAGCTCTCACCTGTATCATGTACGGGGAGTTTGCCAACATCATCACTATCGATAAGTACAGGAACGTCGTGACAGTCTATGTGAGCTAATATCAGTGACTTCCCGCCCCTTACCCACGTCATTTAAACCATGGACGTTGTTGTAGATTTCTAGAGCTTCATCGACGACCGCAAACAGTTTATCGTCAAGGAACTGAATGTTTTATCTGTATGTGGTACATTATTGCAACTTTTGTTGCTAAGACCTTCATACGCTATCGAGGAACTTTCCACCGCTGCCAGAAAGAAAGCCTACTATATCGTCAACAATATTCACGGTATTCCCTTTGATAGCGGTGATTTGAATTACAGTCTGCTTGAATCCCTCATCTTCCATGCCACAACACGTGCAGAAACCTTCTACGTCAAGGGGGCAAAAAATAAAATGTTTCTAGCCAAATACACTTCAACCCCGGTCGTAGATCTGTACGACAGAGGCTGTCCTTCGTTGAAAACACTTAAATCGGGCCGCACCATATGCATGGCACATAGTTCTGTGTGGAATTTCTGTTCGGCCTCCATCGTCTGAGGACTTCGAGATTGGATGATTGAAGATGGACACGCACAACATAAGACGTGTGCTGAAAACAAGCCCGTGGTTCCATTCTGTACGGTCTGGTCTTTTCCCTGCTGATCACCCACCCGCAAGAATAGCGTGACCTTCCGCTCTGGTCATAAACACGGATCCACACACCGAGCCCGGGAAGCATTGGGAGCCATCCTTATCGACAAGAACGGCGTGGGAGAATACTTTGACAGTTTTTTTCCGCCCCGTATAAAGTCACATCTGGCGTTTATACGCAAATACACTTCCCACACTTCCCATAGCATGCTACAACTTCAAAGCATCACCTCAGATGTTTGCGGTCATTACTGTCTCATATACCTTCTCTATCGCGCCCAGGACATTCCGATGTAAACTTTCTTGACCTTTTTCTCACCCACCGATCATACTGCCAACGACTCTTCGGTGTTGAGATATTACAACACATTTTTCAAGAAGCTAGGGTCCTACCGCCACCTCTCAAGAGACTGCGTCCAATCGGCGTGCGCCTATAAAAGAGGCATCCCGATGGCGTGTCTTTCATATACATGGAAGCTCAAGACGTATGCACACGCGAAAAAAAGCCGGTGAAGCCTCTCGCCATCACTGGTATTTTCAACACTTTATTTCCGCTGGATGAAGTCGACGCCAAGTGAGTCATCGTTGGCATGAGCATCAATAAATCGTTTATGCCCTATGCCCTATGTCTATGTCCTATGTGAACTGTACTGTTTTAACCTTACAGAGTGGCAAGAACTGGGCAGCTACAAGTCGGTCATATCAAAGTTTTTCACCATCATGCAACCTCCTCAGAAGATTACTCTGACTAATCATGAAATATCCCTGAGACGCATGTGCGGTGACCGTATGGTCGTCATCAGCGAGAAACAAGACGCTGGACTCTGACGGGTCACCTATCTGGCACCTAGCTGGGCGCGTCTTTGTTACGTGTGGGACCTCATAGACGTCGCCGTCGACAAACGGGACATAGGGTCGACACCCGTCGCACGCTTTTGCAACGATTTGATCGACACACTCGTCATGGATGTATGCGATACGCTAACACAATCGTCGGATGTCATCGACGTATAACAGCCTACTGTGGAAACGCACATCCAAAATCTGGACCTTATCAATGTTACCTACTATACGTGTCAGGTCGTCGGTTTGGACCATTACATAGTGGTTTGTGAACTAAAAACAATTTTACTAACACATCTACGTGACACTGTGGAAAAACGTATGAACGATTATATGCGTCATTCCTGTAAAAGTGTATAGTAAATATATATTTGTAATATCTGTGTTTTATTCACTGTCTACGCTATAAACCTTCCCAAGCGCCATGCACTGATAATCAATCATCGATAATTGACAATTAATCAACAATTATCAATAATCGAGGGGGGCGGGAGGGTGTTGCCGTGTTCCCAGGGTTTGATTTCCTGTACTCCAAAGCCCCTAATCGACAGGCATGGCCATGTTCAAGGTCATGCCAGGGGGAAAACCAACAGGACAGAGTTTGCGATAACAACTCATCACAATACTAGCTTGATATGAGTGGGAAAGGTGCCATGGACACTCTAACGAGAAGCAAGATGAAAATTTCTGACATAAGATTCACTCAATTTTAATAAACTCGACTGACGTGCTCAGCTTTTATTTAAAAATTTAATATGCGTTTATCCTTTTCAAGTATGTATACTACGAGTGTTTTCCCACTAATTTGTCTACTCATTTTTTCTTCACGTATTTCACCATATTTAAAATAATAAAATATTAAAAATTTACTGTAGGGACATAATTATTATAAACTAAAAAAGAAAATTTTGCTGTGCAATAATCGTAACCCATATTTTTATGTCACTCAAATCATTTATTTAATAGCATACTCGGGCTATCCACATATTTACACAATGGTGTAAGAAAGAGAAATTTGGAATCTAGATAAGATGTTTCTCATTTGTGTGGAGGAAGAATCGGTAACAATTTATTTCAACTCACCCTTAGCTCACAGTACACTTGACTGGAATTTGAACCAACAATTCAGTCTATTGTCTGAATCATTCGATTACCAATGCAGGCTACAGTGCAGTTATTGAGGGAACAAAGCAAATCTCATAAACGGATGCTTGTATTTTACCAGATAAAGCTATGGATACACGGAGCTGACCCGCACCGCACCTAAATTGAATTTATTTACAAGCATAAGATTATTGTAACTAAAAAAAAACCATTTTTATATTTATTATAGACTGGGTTCTATTAGAAAATAAGTTTGTATTTTTATTTTTACTTGCATAGGTTTTCACCTATTTTCATAAACTTAAGTTACCGTTGCTGTTAATTATCAGAATAAAGTTTTAAGTTAGCTAATAATTAAGAAGAAGTATGTTTGTTGTTCAATAAGCTGTTGTTTATAATATTATTTATCTTGTAAGTAATGTTGGCAACAATGAATACAGCGTCACATGTGCAACGGCTGTGAAAGAAATGCTTAGTTTTACAAGTGCTGACATTGACTGCCAATCACTGTGAATAATCACTGGTATAAATCACTGCTCTTTTAAAATTAAGGTCACTGTGATCACCGATGTAGTAAAATCACTGTTTTGCCCATCCCTACACTGCTTAGTGGTTATCATGAAATAACATTTATTTCCGGTGGTAGGTGGTTACAGGGTCCTCACCGAGCAATGCTCTCTCGACGATTCGTCCGCACCGGTGAAATGTGGTGCGACTCCGTGTAGCTGGTCCTTTATTAATCTGATGATATATGACATTAACAAACTTCACTTATTTGTTGAGTTAATTAATGAGTTAGTCTTATTAACATGCATATTCAATATTATTATATGTTAACCGCCTAAAGTCTTGAGAGCCGCATCAATCATATAAATAGGTAGCCTATATATACTTTTTTATAAAATATGAGTTTTTTTATTTTATTGAAAGCCAAAGCATGTTAACATTAGGGTCTAATATATTAATTGCCTTAATCAATCACTTTGTACAATTCAAAATGACCTCCAAAATACTGGAAATCCGAGATGGCTGCCGCCAAAATCAAATAGAGCCATTTCTATAACTTATGAGCTGAGGTGGAGTCCATTGTTCTCTCTAATGTAGCTGGATTGACATCTGCGGCTAACATTCTCTAGCGGTCGTCTGCACACCAGTGCGTAGGAGAGAAGGAATATTTCGGGTATCTCTTTCTCATTTACACACATAAAAAAGGCAATGTGGCATTTCGACATCATTCGCTAATTTTTATGAATGTATGAATAGTTAAACGAAATAAATGGGTTAATAAAAGGTTTGAAGAGCATAACTAAGTTCGACACTCATGAACTGTTTCTTTAAAAAGATCGATTTAGGCTAAAATAGTTTTACTTCCTACAAACCAATAAGCTAAATGATCGTTTGAACGTTAGACTTCTAAACAAAGTTTGTCATTTGAACAAAAGTAACCAGGTATTTAGCAACCTTATTTCATTATAGTTCACGAATATTAAATATAATGTGGCTACTCAAAGCAATAGGCTAGACCAGCTAAGAGCCAACTTTATTGTATTGTAATATAGTAATTATACTTCATACAAGCTTATAACCTAAATTATAATTTGAATGTAAAACTACTACACAAAGTTTGTCACTCAAACGAATGTAATTAAGTTTGAAGTTACCTTTTTTAAATTTTAGATATCGAACGTTAAATATAAAATTGTTTCTGAAACCGTTATATAAGCTAATAGATAACCAATTTTAAATACATGTAACTTAGTCTTGGGCGAATGTAAACAACATGGGCTTTAGCTACATATGATAATAGATAAAAGATTTTATTCTTATTTGTACAATATTACCTTTAAAACTGAATTGTAGATCTTTTAATGTAAATGTGTCTTCAGTCAAGTGGGGTATAACACTTCACTATTTTTTTAAAATACTTTTATTCACGAAACACACGTTTTGGCACAAAAACATTGAAAGAAACCGTTAAAATTGTCCCCTCGCTAGCAAGCAGATGACAAATTTAGCGTCACGATCTGGTCCGTTGCAAGGAGTGTGTTTATTTCCATCCGGTATAATTTTATTGATCACTGGTGAATGTCGACGCACTTGAACTATTCCTAATACCTCCTATACACCACATTCTCAACACCCCGACCCCATAACTGTAACTTACCCTCGTCTGGATGCCTCACCATCAACGAAATGAAAATTGGGACATTATAATATTAAAATTAATTGTAAGTAGTCTTGATAGTAGGTGGAGGTTAATTAGGATTCAACTTATTTGGTATGTTAGTAGTCTGTTAACCCATCTCATGGGGCAACATTGACCAAGACGTAAGTCTCTTTGTTCTAATTTCCCAATGGTGGGGAGGTTGGGAGTTATTATTATTATTAGCACCACGTCTTACTACCCGTTCGGGTTATACGCACTTACGCTAATGTGTAATGGTAGGGTGATTGTGAGATGAAATGAAGGACCTACAGTTTAACGTGGAATCCGAACCACGGTGGCGGCCTGGCATTCCCCACATTCACAAGATGTCTTGTCAGAGGTGTAGGAAGGGTTTGGAAATCAGATAAATCTGTGCCGGGACCGAGGATTGAACCCCGGCCGCCAGCACAGAAGTCCGACACCTTACCCCTAGACCACCAGGTCACCCCGGGTTGGGAGTTTAATCCTAGCTGGGTATGATGAGTGATTTTATTTTTATAGAGGTTTTCCCACTCTCCCGCTACACAGATCCGAATACTTTTATTCTATAACTCAACCTTTATCATCTATACCCTATTATGGTAAAACACATGGACAGACCAGTTGACAAGACAATAAAAAGGTAGGCCTAATCTGTTTAAGATGCCTCAACAAAACTTTAATAATGAAATCCTATTTAAACTGAATCATACATACAGTAGTAATTACTCTCCACATTAATGTGAGTTGTAGGCCTATGAAATATTGCGTCATTGGTTTTGTAAGAATAGGTGAAACTGCTTAAACCCGCCTTGGTGGCATAGTTAGCTAACCCACTATTTCGCGTAGAGCTAGACTGCCGGGGACGGGGAGATCAAAGTCCGAATCACGATCGAGTGAACTGGGGTGATTTTACAAAAATTGGTTTCCACTCTCCCTCAACGCAAATGTGGGTTCACTTACTCTAAATTCAACCTTCCCAATTCCTAACCCATTAGCGTAATTAGTACTTAAGCATATAACCCGAATGGGTAGTAAGACGCGGTGCAATTTAAATTAAAGAAAAAAGCTTTCTCTAAATAGCTTTATTCACGTTTTATGGACAAACAAGAGCTTTTCGTACTTAAAGCAGGATTCATTTTGAAGATATTAAGATTAAGGGCCGCATCCAGGAATTTAATTTAGAGGAGCGGGCAAAATTATGATTGTTCTTGGGCGAAGATAGCATTCGGTTGGGAACTCAGTTTATGGGTTAAATAATATTTTGTTTCAAAAATTGAATTGGTTTTAATTGACTAATTGCCATAATTAATTTGGTATTACTATAATTAGCCTGGTATTGTTCAAGGAAGAATTTGAAATAAATTTGTGGCTGGATTTTGGACGTCCTAAGCATATTGATTATAGATTTGATGTGGTTTACCAGTATAAAAAACTTTAGTTGATTGACTTCCTTAGTTTAGTTTTAGCAAATTATTTGAGATTGATATAATTGAATTGGTAATATGTGTCAGATGACGTGACATCTCTCTATATATAGTTGGTGGTGTGGCCGTGTTATATAGGTTTATCTCATCTCATCAAGTCTTGCTCCGTCTTGTCCTAAAGCCCCAGCCAGCCCCCCTGGTTCCTCCATCCTGTCCTAAAGCCCAAGCCAGCGCCCCTAGTTCCAGCTGCAAGGTTAATAGGAGGGCCCCCCTAGTTCCAGCTGCAAGGTTAATAGGAGGGTCAAGTCTTGCTCCGACCTGTACTAAAGCCCCAGCCAAGCCCCCCTAGTTCCAGCTGCAAGGTTAATAGGAGGGTCAAGTCTTGCTCCGTCCTGTCCTAAAGCCCCAGCCAGCTCCCCTAGTTCCAGCTGCAAGGTTAATAGGAGGGTCAAGTCTTGCTCCGTCCTGTCCTAAAGCCCCAGCCAGCCCCCCTAGTTCCAGCTGCAAGGTTAATAGGAGGGTCAAGTCTTGCTCCGTCCTGTCCTAAAGCCCCAGCCAGCTCCCCTAGTTCCAGCTGCAAGGTTAATAGGAGGGTCAAGTCTTGCTCCGTCCTGTCCTAAAGCCCCAGCCAGCGCCCCTAGTTCCAGCTGCAAGGTTAATAGGAGGGCCCCCCTAGTTCCAGCTGCAAGATTAATAGGAGGGTCAAGTCTTGCTCCGTCCTGTCCTAAAGCCCCAGCCAGCTCCCCTAGTTCCAGCTGCAAGGTTAATAGGAGGGTCAAGTCTTGCTCCGTCCTGTCCTAAAGCCCCAGCCAGCGCCCCTAGTTCCAGCTGCAAGGTTAATAGGAGGGCCCCCCTAGTTCCAGCTGCAAGATTAATAGGAGGGTCAAGTCTTGCTCCGTCCTGTCCTAAAGCCCCAGCCAGCTCCCCTAGTTCCAGCTGCAAGGTTAATAGGAGGGTCAAGTCTTGCTCCGTCCTGTCCTAAAGCCCCAGCCAGCGCCCCTAGTTCCAGCTGCAAGGTTAATAGGAGGGCCCCCCTAGTTCCAGCTGCAAGATTAATAGGAGGGTCAAGTCTTGCTACGTCCTGTCCTAAAGCCCCAGCCGGCCCCCCTAGTTCCAGCTGCAAGGTTAATAGGAGGGTCAAGTCTTGCTCCGTCCTGTCCTAAAGCCCCAGCCAGCTCCCCTAGTTCCAGCTGCAAGGTTAATAGGAGGGTCAAGTCTTGCTCCGTCCTGTCCTAAAGCCCCAGCCAGCGCCCCTAGTTCCAGCTGCAAGGTTAATAGGAGGGCCCCCCTAGTTCCAGCTGCAAGATTAATAGGAGGGTCAAGTCTTGCTACGTCCTGTCCTAAAGCCCCAGCCGGCCCCCCTAGTTCCAGCTGCAAGGTTAATAGGAGGGTCAAGTCTTGCTCCATCCTGTCCTAAAGCCCCAGCCAGCTCCCCTAGTTCCAGCTGCAAGGTTAATAGGAGGGTCAAGTCTTGCTCCGTCCTGTCCTAAAGCCCCAGCCAGCGCCCCTAGTTCCAGCTGCAGGGTTAATAGGAGGGCCCCCCTAGTTCCAGCTGCAAGGTTAATAGGAGGGTCAAGTCTTGCTCCATCCTGTCCTAAAGCCCCAGCCAGCTCCCCTAGTTCCAGCTGCAAGGTTAATAGGAGGGTCAAGTCTTGCTCTGTCCTGTCCTAAAGCCCCAGCCAGCCCCCCCTAGGTACAGATGCAAGGTTAATAGGAGGGTCAAGTCTTGCTCCATCCTGTCCTAAAGCCCCAGCCAGCTCCCCTAGTTCCAGCTGCAAGGTTAATAGGAGGGTCAAGTCTTGCTCCGTCCTGTCCTAAAGCCCCAGCCAGCTCCCTTAGTTCCAGCTGCAAGGTTAATAGGAGGGTCAAGTCTTGCTCCGTCCTGTCCTAAAGCCCCAGCCAGATCCCTTAGTTCCAGCTGCAAGTTTAATAGGAGGGTCAAGGCGAGAGGAGACGGGCACCAAGGTAATCTTATGTATTACAATAATAATTTGTTGTATTTCTTCTCATCATTTGTTTTCAAGGGTAGTCTTCTTATTGGATATTTCAATCACCGCAACCGTGCCCCCAGTATGTGCTCAGTGCTGGCCACTTGATGATTCATTTGGTACAGTCTTTGTCTGTGGCCGGTTATAAATAAAGTTTGTATGTTCAGTATTCCAATTTTAGAGAACATAACATAACACAACCACGTGGTGGACCGTTATTTGTAGTTATATCTTTAAGGGGAAAGACTAATAGCAAGGGTAGATGAAGATCGGCACTTTATTACTTCGTTAAGTGACCAACAGGGGCTCCAGGACATAGGAGGCCGGGGGCTTGAGCCCCCCTTGTTTTTATCTTGGGGAACTGGGACTATATTATGCCTCCCTCAATACTTGCCAAATAAATTAAAAACCCACACATAAAAAATACATCTGTTACCATCAGTTTAGTAGTTTTAAGTAATAAAGATATGAGTTTATGATTAATTTATTAGGAAACCAAAATGTTATTTTGTAATTTTAAATTTTGTAAAATTGAATTGAAATTTTGTAGTTTATTTTCTTCACACGAAAAAAAAACCTATTTCACAAAAATAAAGCCAAAGGGACTTATTGTCCTTTTTGACATAGATAAGAATAAATTGTAACAAAAAATAACAGTTGGATCGTAAGTTTAATTTTAACACGAGGCGGTTTTTCAACCACAGTTTAAATTTTTTTTTCCTCTATTTTTATATACCCTAATAGAGTTAAAAAGCTGTGCATCAATAAAGTTACTAAGCTTTCTTGGTGTGGTTTGTAAGTAAAATACTAAATATTTAATCAACCATAGTTTTAAGGTTAATGAAATTTCCTTCCAAAATCGACAAGGTCTATACGTACACCTGAAAGGTAGGCTTACCTGGCTTAGTTCAACTATGGTGGCTTATAAGCTAGAAATATAACATGGGCGTAGCGAGGGGGCTGGGAGGCTAAACCCCCACCCCCACATTTCCCCGTAATTTTTTAATGTTTTTAATGTTCATAGAAAAAGAGTGTTTAACGAAGCCAGTTTGTGTAACTAACTATTTATCTTAATTTGATTCTTTAATCTGATCTCAGAAATAGTAGTTTATCATCTAAAAGCATCCAATTTTCAAAAATGTGTTGGGGCTAAACTAGGGATGTGAAAAAAGTATCGATACCTTACTAATATCGATATTTTTCTTTCAATACTAGTATTTTTTACTCGATAATTTTGTTTTCTGATACTTTTACTGATATAAGTACTCAGGCTCCAGTATCGGATCGGTATCGAAAAAAAACAAACCTTTTTTTTGCTAACCTCATTCATGCGAGTATTAAATGTTTACTAGGGTGGTTTGTGGACGAAGAACGAATGACACTGCAAGTGGCGACCAGTCTTACTACCCCTTCCTTTATCAATGAGCACGCTCATCACAAACTAAACAAAATAAGCTTTTGTAGGACTAAATGAACTCATATTTTGAAAAATGAAAAATGACACATGGGCACGGGAATCGAACCAGGAACCCGTGTCTAAAGGCATAAATAATAGCTCCGGCTATTTGATTCTTAAATGAACTCAGTCACCTCAAGGGTGCCCCAAGAAGCTGAAGCATTCTCTTATTGCTTGTCAATAGTTAATAATATATCATGATAGTATACAAACGACGAATGTAACTAAAAAATGGCACCTCCCAGAAGTGAATTATGGAAGTTTTTTTTTAGAAGTTGGATAGCGAAAAAGCATCTTGTAAAATTTGTTTTAAAGTATTAAAAACCATTATAATTTTCGATGTTTAGAAAAAATATGGAAATACAATTATTCTGCAAAAGTTGAAATAAATATTATTAGATAAAAAAAGTTTTTTCCAAGATTAAAATTTCGATACCGATACTTAATGTTATCGATACTTTTAAAGGCATCTAATTTTGACAGTAAAATAAAACAGACGAGGAGCCCTCTAAACAGCTATTTTGGGCATCAAAATGTTTTGAGTAGAACCACTAGATAATTTCTAGGAAATCTAATTAGGAAAAAATCTGTTATAATACTACTTAAAATATCTTTTATAGGCATCCAATTTTCAAAAATTTGATGTTAGAGGACTACTCCAAATAGCCTGTAGGATTATCCAAATTTAAAAAAATTAAGAAAAAATAGAGTAGTTTATAGTTTTCAAAAACTCTCCACTTTTCCGGAGAACTCCAATACGTTCTAGGCCGTACCATTTTCAAACATTAACTGGGACGAAGGAAATAATAAAAAAAAATCCTTCCTTTCCCATTCTCCCCTTCCACTTTTTAAAATAATGTTCTTATTTCTCAGACATCATATCACGAACTTAAAATTTGGAACCTTCCAAAATTAAATTCTTCGTACGCCCATGAGACTAAGCAAGTCTTACTACCTTTCAGGGTAAACGGAGTGTACATGGAAAACAAAGAAAACCTGAAAAAGCAGAGTAACTGGGTGTGACATGATAGTAACTGGGTGTGACATGATAGTGTGTAGGGTATCTGACGAGTGGCGCAGAATACATTTTTAAACCCCGGATACCCCACGATAATTTAAAATAAATATAACACTGCATAGACCAATTCTCACTTAAAAATATATAGTGTAAATTTAAGAAATTTTTGATTCTCCATTTATTTCTTCTATACCCCTATCTTTATTTACTATCTCTATTCTAATAATTATTTGGAATATATATATATATATATTTTTTTTATATATATATAATATCTTTTTTATATATATATATATATATAATATCTTTTATATATATAAAATATATTTTAATACCAACAATTAGTATATTATATAATAAGGAAATGTATAAAACTCAAAAAGGATTATTTCTGAAGGAGTAGAACACTATGGCCTTGCTGAAACAATAATTTGGAGGAAGGATTACAGAATTACCGGAATACCTACTGAATGGAAAGTAGACCTAGGTGAGTTTAAACTTATGCTACATTAGCCATTGGGATATAAGATAAAACGTCGATCTTTATACATTTTTCAACTGAATGCTTCGTGGTAATTCAACATCGAGATCTTACTATTTCTATCGTGACTAACTTCTATCGGGCCAATTAACTTTAAAACTCATTAAGAAAGAAATCTTTAATCAGGCAAATAATTTGTCACCTTTTTTCTCATTGTTTTATTTTAAATACCTAATATTTGTATGATTAGAAAGATTATACTAACGTGAATCCACCCAGACAGGATTTTCATAAATAATTTACTTCAACATTAAAATAATAGTAATGATGTATTTTTATTAGATTTGTTTAAGAAATTTTAGTAATTTAAACTGACACATTTTATATATAGAACACAAGTTGGGAAGACAAACACGGGCTTTGGATGTCAGAACACAGACTGGGAAGACAAACACGGGCTCTGGATGCCATAAAACAGGCTGGGAAGACAAACACGGTCTCTGGATGTCAGAACACAGGCTGGGAAGACAAACACGGGCTTTGGATGTCAGAAAACAGGCTGGGAAGACAAACACGGGCGTTGGATGTCAGAATACAGGCTGGGAAGACAAACACGGGCTTTGGATGTCAGAAAACCGACTGGGAAGACAAACACGGTTTCTGGATGCCAGAAAACAGGCTGGGAAGACAAACACGGGCTCTGGATTGTCAGAACACAGGCTGGAAAGACAAACACGAGCTTTGGATGTCAGAAAACAGGCTGGGAAGACAAACACGGGCGTTGGATGTCAGAACACAGGTTGGGAAGACAAACACGGGCTCTGGATGCCAGAACACAGGATGGGAAGACAAACAAGGGCTTTGGATGTCATAACACAGGCTGGGAAGACAAACACGGGCTTTGGATGTCAGAAAACAGGCTGGGAAGACAAACACGGGCGTTGGATGTCAGAACACAGGCTGGGAAGACAAACACGGGCTTTGGATGTCAGAAAACAGACTGGGAAGACAAACACGGGCTCTGGATGCCAGAAAACAGGCTGGGAAGACAAACACGGGCTCTGGATGTCAGAACACAGGCTGGAAAGACAAACACGGGCTTTGGATGTCAGAAAACAGGCTGGGAAGACCAACATGGGCGTTGGATGTCAGAAAACAGACTGGGAAGACAAACACGGGTTCTGGATGCCAGAACACAGGCTGGGAAGACAAACAAGGGCTTTGGATGTCAGAAAACAGGCTGGGAAGACAAACACGGGCTTTGTATGCCAGAACACAGGCTGAGAAGACAAACACTCCCTTTGTTTGAATTCTCGGAGCAGTTGTCGAGTTTCACCGCTTGAGGTTTGTCAGAAACATCTTTTCGCGTCAACAGCTCTAACTGGCTTTCATTCACGCCCGTATCACACCTCTTACCGGGCGTGTGTTGAAGAACGTACTAACTTGAAATAGTTTGATGCGTCTTCCTTGCCATGAATGGATAGCCCTATTTAGTGTACACATAAACAGGGGTGCCAGAAAGGAGGGTCAGGGGGGTCAATTTCCCCCCTGAGATTATGAGGTTGTATAAATATTTGATGTAGGCTAATTCCGCCCAACACTAGCGCTCAAACAGGTCCTCCAGCCAACAAAGGGAAAGTTATAGAATATTATATATAATAAACTAATTTCACCAGGCCACTTGATAGGTTAGCGCATGCGCGAGCAATTACATAATTAGCCATCCAAATAATTAAGGTCAAGTGTCCACCCACGTATTTAGATAAATTTGAAAAAAATATCTTATTTTGTGTATATATTTTTTCCCCCAGAAGACAAGAATTACCTTACAAAGCGTATTTTGAGGCATCAATATTTTCCCAGGGAAGGGACTCCCGGACCCCCTGGCTTGTCATTTGTGTCACCTCATGATAGTTAAATATTGACGGAATCTCAATGGATCTCCAACGGGTATTTTCTACCTATTCACTGTCTCTAAATACACAACTAGCATGGGATGTACATAGTAATTAATACAATATTACCAACAGACGGAACAACATACCATCAATCTCTATTCACCTGATAGGAAATTATTCACCTAAGTCCTATGAATGGTCCTCTAATCAAATAATCATGTTCGACCATTGAGCTTTCATCTCTTTTTAATACTATGTTGAGTGCATACATCCATTTAAGACTCGAATGGAGTTTAGTTAAAATTGGCTTGCCTGGTGTTTGTTTGAAACAACTCGAGTGGATAGTAAGGTTTATTTATAAGAAGTTCATTCTTTCGCAATCCAATTATTTGACGTACCTTGTACGCCCTTTGTACTCCAGACAAAACATACAGCCAATAGTCGAAAGAAATTGTAAGAGTGGAGGACAAAAGCTCTTCTTTTGATTAAATTCTTTTCAAGTGTTTTGACTGGGATCTCCTTCTACTCTAGTAAAGTGGCAGCAGGGTACATGTTACATAAATTCGCAAGCATCCACGTTTCAATTTGAGACAGTCTTGTTTCCTTCCATTGCTTCAAACATTAATTGAATAAGCATTAGGATATCCTAACATATTGTAACGTGGGACGCGCGTGACCTTGGGGGTCACGTGAACGTGTGAACCACGAGTTCTTTTGAGTATATTGGGGTATGTTGCAGGCTAAATATGAATTAAAATACTTGCAGATCACCCAAGGTTTTGATTATTAAAAACATTCACAGAATCAAATATATAGCTAAATAATTCAACAGATTAGGTAGTCAAAGTAATTATGTAAATTAATAAACCAATAAGGGCGCAATAAATAGAAAAACACCGAATTAATTATAACTAAGCAGTTCACTGAGCTAAGTAATACTAGTAATTGTATTTAAATTAATAAACAAATAAAATCATAAAATATAATTACACTGGATTAATTATAACTAAACAGTTCACTGACCCAGGTAATATAGGCAATTGTTTGTAAATCAATACACAAATGAAAACACATAAAATTGAATTACATCAAATCAAGTAAACAGATTGCTAACAAAAATACTGAATAACTAGTTAAATATCCAAATATCAGTTTCTTAAAATGTTCGTTTACGGTACAATTTACTTTCAATGTTAAAGACACTCACGGTACCCCACCACAGGTCCCAGCGCCGTACACACCACACCAGCACGCGTCACATGAACACTGGACTCACTGGCTGAGAACCAAGAACTGAACACACCTGGCTATCGCTGACCGTGTATATATAGGGGTAGTGCCAGCTAATGGTCTGGAATCCTCCACTTCTAGAATTAAAAGGCCAGAATAAAAGGATCCAGACCCCTCAAGACGTGTCTCCATCCTCCCCCCCCCCGTCCCCTCTAATCCCCTAGTCAAGTGAAAAGGCCGCTGCCTAACTGCTAGACAAGGAGGGAGACAGAGAGAACAGGGAGCGTAGCCAGGGTTAGCAATGAGAGTGCACTGGTCCCCGGTTAAACACTAATCTTGTTACCCCACCCGACCCTTAAGTCTGTTCGCCCCGAACAGATATCTCAAAGTTGAGACTCTTCTCCTTGATATACCGCAAGGCGATCAATGTGCATGACCTTCATTTTACCTCTTACTCCTCGTCGTTTACGGATGACCACGTCGTTTATCCGGTTAATTACCTCGTATGGGCTCTCCCATTTTCTCTTTATATTTGGTGTTATGCCCTTTTTCTTCTGTGGGTTGTATAGCCATAGCAGATCTCCAGCTGAAAAGTCCTTATCATTTGCTCGGAGGTCATATCGTGTTTTCATCCGGTCGCTGTTAATCTTGATTCGTGTCCTTGAAAACTGGTGCACTTTTGCCAGAATATTGCGAAGCTGTTCGGTGTGTTCTTGGTCAGTTAACTCATCAAGATTCTCAGGGTGGCTTTATAAAAGATCACAATGGAACCGAAGCTCTTGACCAAAGAGCATCTTTGCAGAGGTCACTTCGGTTGTTTCATGGACAGCTGATCTATAAGGTAACAAAAACAAAGGAGTTCTACTGTCCTAATTATTTTGATATTCTGAGACAGAAGACTCAAAATTGAGTCCTTGGTTGGAGTGTAGCTCCAGGGGCACCTCGAATCTGCTAAATACATTCTCAATCAAGGCTTCTGCTACTGTAATTGTCTCCTGATTTTTAATGGGTATTACCTCTGGCCACTTTGTGAAATAGTCCATCACAACTAGTAGATATCGATTTCCTTTCTCTGTCGTTGGAAGTGGGCCTATCACATCCACAGCTATTCTCTCGAAGGGAGCACCTTTATTGTATTGATGCATTCGGCTCCTTCCTCTAGTCCTAGGTCTTTTCTTTGAAGAGCAGACGTCATATTTCCGGCACCAGCTCACAACGTCATCCCTGTAGTGCAACCAGTAGAATCGGTCTCTTACTTTCTCGAGTATTTTGTTTATGTCATAATGCCCCCTAGTTGGCGAGTTGTGATGGTCTTCCAGCACGGTTTTAAATAAATTCTTTGGCAATACCAACTGATGTTTTTTGCGCAGACCATTTTCACTTTACGATGTTCGATAAAGGACGACATTTTTAATTGCGAGGGAGTCCCACTGAGCCTAATAACTCTTCACTATTAGACTCAAGCCTGACACGTCCTGCCAGTCCGGCTTCAATCCACCTTCTTTACATTCTATTAAGGGACATATGGAGTCATCTTTCATCTTAGCTTCTCTCAGACATTCATCACCACAGAATTTTCGTCCAGTGTCTGCAACGTCCTTTGACAATCCAGTACGTCTTATCATTGGTTGTCCTTCTAATTCGTTTTCTTCTCGTCACTGGCAATGTTGGCAGTCGTGTTCCTTGCATGGTCTTCTGGATAACTCGTCAGTGTTTCCATGACTATGTCCAGCTCGATGTTGGACCACGAAGTCATACTCCTGGAATTTTTGTATCTAACGTGCCATATGTCCTTCAGGTTTCTTTTAACTTAACAACCAGCGGAGAGAGGCATTGTCGGTCCTTGTGAGGAATTGCCTTCCATACATATAGTGATGAAAGTGATTAACAGCTTTGTTTATTTCCAGCAACTCACGTCTTGTTACAGAGTAGTTTCTTTCAGGCTTCAGGAGCACTTTACTGATGTTTTCTATTACCTTCTCAGTGCCATTTTGTACCTTAGAAAGGACCACTCCGGTTCTAACGTCACTGGCATCAGTGTCCAATATAAACTTACCATCTTCTTCAGGGAATGCTAAAATCGGTGGTGAGGACAAGGAGTTTTTTAGAATGTCGAAGGCAGCGTCACATTCTGGGTTCCAATTAAATCTCATTGTGGTCTCCGTAAGCTGATGGAGAGGCTGATCAATATTGGCAAATCCTGGTACAAATCGATGGTAGAAAGTACATAATCCCAAGAAGCTTCGTACTTTGGTCCAATCCCTTGGATTTGGCCAGTTTCGGATACATTCTGTCTTCTCTAAATCTGTTTCCACCTCTTTTGCAGTAATTATGTGTCCAAGGAATTTAACCTTCCGTCTGAGTAGATTGCTCTTCTTCGGAACGAGCTTTATGTTGGCATCTACTATCTTCTGAAGCACGGTTCTCAAGTGCTCTAAATTTTCTTCGAACGTACTTCCAGTTACTACGATGTCATCAAAATAAACTTGGCATTTGTCTAGAGGCAGGATACGTTCCATGAGGCGTTCAAACGTAGCCAGTGCATTACAAAGATCTAATGGCATCACCTTAAATTGCCAAGTACGTTTTCCATAGATTGAGAAGACTATTTTCTCGCGATCAGCCAGATTGATCTTATATTGCCAGAAGTCACTCTTCATATCCAATGTTGTGAACCATTGGGCCACTGCCATTGCGTTCAAGGTATCGTCTATTCGACGTAAGGGGTAGGAGTCCTTTTTTTTTGACATCAATAAGGCGGTGGTAATCTACACAGAACCGCGTGGAGCCATCCTTCTTCTTGACAAGAACTACAGGAGATGAGCATGGTCCTGAAGCTGGCTCTATTGCATCGTGCTCTATCATCTCATTTAACATTTCCTCAACCTCAACACTCGTAGACATGGGTATGTGTCTTGGAGGTTGTTTGATAGGTGATGCATCTCCCGTGTCAATCTTGTGGTAAATCACGTTAGTTCTGCCCAAATAACTAGGTTCGCAGGAAAACGCAGACTTGTTCTTCATTAAAACCTGGACTACTCGTTTTCCTTGAGAAGCGTCTAGATTCTCTGAAGCGCACTCAGCCAGCTCTTGTAAGGGCTTAGATAGATCGCTTGTGGTAGGAGTTATTTTATCCGTCGAACTTACACTCAACGTTATTTCAGATACTTGTTAACATCTCCCAACGATAGATCCTTTCTTAATTTCCCATGGTTTGTCAGATAGGTTTATCATCCTGACTGGAATGCTCTTATTGTTGTTTGAAAAAAAGTGTTCTTGTAGTTATCACACTTAATGGCAGCTTGTTAGTACTGTTCGTTGGCTCCACTAGTCCAAAATTCCGACCATAGTATTTTCTACACTTTGCTGGAATGAGGACTTCGCCGTTCGCAGGAAGAATGGTCGTTCGCTTACAGACCACTGGGAAATCGTCCGGAGAGGTCACACACCGCCGAGATAAAATTTCAACTTCTACTTCAGGTGTTCTTATAACCCCCGAACCTAAATTGATACAGCAGCCAAATTTGCGCAGGCAGTCCAAATCGAGAACACACTCGCCCTCAATGTTGGAAACGTACACAGGATGTTCTACTTGCAAGCTTCCTAAATTAAATTTCATTTATGCCTTTGTAACTTTGGGTTACAATATACTACCCACCCCCATGTTAACCTTCACCCATAAACTTTCTATTGGATTCATACTATCCACTCTTTGACCTATAATCTTTCTGCAGTGGTACTCTTCTCTATTGTAGTTCACGGTAGTTTCGATATTTATCAAGAACAATATTAAACCATGTAAAACAAGTATAAACTCCTTGCAATCTAAAACTGTTCATGTACTTACCATTTGTATCTTCTGGATAGAACAACCTCCAAGTCGTGACTACACATGTCGTGTCCTAGTTTGACGAGTGGACCGAGTGAGTTATAGTGAGTCCGCAGCTGATGTTCTTACTGTCCTGATCGAAGTTAAACAAAAATGGGCCGGCCGAGATTTTCCTCGGCAACTATTCCGCCCTCTGGTGGACGAAACATACTCTACCACCGAAACATTGTGTGACTGAATACGTCTCGATTAAATAGGTCTAAAGGGTTGATGTAAACAACGGGCGTACGTGATCATCCCTGCATAACCCAATTCCACGAGCTGGTCGATGGTATACGTGATTTCATGCTAGCTTCATGATGGCAGAAGTCATGTCACCGACCAATTGTTCAAATTCCCCACCATCCTTCCCTAGCTACGAGTCTCTCTCTCTCTCTCCCTATATATATATATATATATATATATAGTCGATTTTGTATATAGATACGTTGATATATATATATATATATATATATATACGTTGATACGTTGATAAGTTGATATATATATATATCAAAGTATTTGTATACAAAATCGACTATTTAATTTTGACGCTTCAGAAGAAGTACTGTCCCACTCTTGAACAAAATTATTATAAACTGTTTGGCGTGATATTCTACGGACATAAACTATGGCGTGTTTACATTTGAGCTCTAAATTAACGTAATACTTTGTATTAGCCAGAATAGGTGTCATAATTTATATGAAACATGCATTATTTTCTGTCGTTACTTAGGTTCTACCACCTGTCATATCACTTAAAATGTTAGATGACCACAATTAGTAATTTGATGTCTGACGTATTGAATGTAAATTGTCTTGAAATTGTAGTTATCAGCTATAGTTATGTCACCTTTTTTAGTATGGTTTATTTTGTTGATTATAATGTGATATATAGATTAAAGAAACGTTAATTTTGCTGTTTGATAAAGTTAATATAATTTAATTTTAAATACCTTTATATTTTTCCAAGCCTTTTGCTAGAAATGACTGGTTTCATAACTATGCAATACTTCGACTACTATACGACTAGTAGGGTTCTTGTTTCTGTCTCTTGTTTTTGCCCTCCAAATCAAAAGAGAGATTGGGGATCAGGAAGCTTCTAGAAGATTCTTAAAAAATATCAGGCTATATATTGGAGACAAACCTAAACCTTAGCCACTAAACCCCAAAGAGGGACGCACTTATTTTATTTTCTCGGTCACAGTGAGTTAACTTTTCAGAAACTGTGAAAACAATAGTTTATTTATTTGAATAAGTTGTTTGATAACCAGTTATTGTACTAAAACTAAATACACTCGTTGGCATCCATCTTGAGGAAACTTCACACCTTTTTGTGGGAGGGTGTGTCTCAAAACTTGGGAATCACTAGCTTGGTGGAAATATAGATTTTAGATGTAAGCATTCTATAACTAATGATACTCTATGGGGCAAATTAGGTTTTTACGAAATACTTCCAAACTATTGACTTCTTGGCCAACACCTCACCATGAATATATTACAGAATAAAAACGTAATGGGACCATTTACAGAACCTCTACGTAACAAGAGCGGATTAGCGGATCATTTTCTTCACTTTACTAACTAAAGACAAATAATAACTAATTAGTTTCCCAAGATTGCAAGACTTGGTTTCGAAATTTTCCTAGTACTAATAGTCAACAAAAACATTTCCTAAAGCCAACCTAATTAAATTTACCTGAATCTATTCGAAGTTTTGTTTTCTTTTGATCTCTTGATTCGATCTTTTTTTAATTGCTAGAAAAAGAATCGTTACGTGAATCAGATATATACCTTTGAATCGATCCAAAAATCGATTAATCGGGGGCAAAGAATGATTTTCAAAAAGATCTATCCAAGATCGAACATCCCTAAAGCTGGCCCGTCAGTCTGAGAAAGAACTGCTTGCTTTAAGAAAGAAGAGCTATCACCTCAAATTGGTATACTTGCTGGAGATGTTTCTAATTAGACTGATTGGCTTAAACTTTATTTTTCTCTTATTTTATTTATTCCAATTTTAATTTTAGAGAAGCATTGCTTCCCTTGCTTCCATTGAATAAACGCCATTGATTGGATGCTTCTCATAACTGCCTCAAGCGTGGTTATATGTGAGTGATTGGCACATCTTCGTCTCATAACTGCCTCAAGCGTGGTTATATGTGGATGATTGGCGCATAATCTTCTCAGCGCTAGAGATGACCAAATAAATGAAATGTATTTTGATACTACTGCTGCCAACCCAGGACATCTAGACGGAACCAGTGTTCTTTTGAAAAAAAAAACGAAACAAAAGGTTTTTGTGGGTTCCTAGGCATAATATATTTGAAGTGGTTAAGAGTAATTTATTCAAGGCATTGCTTGGGGAACATCTGGTCCAAATATGCTTCTTTTGAAAAGGTTTCGAGAATATTGGTCAAATATAAAAGACAAGTATGAAGTTTGTGCATCGGTAGATTAGATGATCAACTTCTAACTTTAAACAACGAATCAATCACCTTCATATTGAGTGTATTGGAAGGTGACTCGTGAAATCTTCCACAAGAAGAAGGCAAACAACTCTTGGACTAGCCACTGCCTTTCCTAGGGCGCATGCCTCCAGGTGGTGTTAAGTTCAATGCTCTAGGTGAATTTCCCCACGACCGTTGGATAGCGAAACTAATATATGACTTCAAAATTAATCTCTTCCGAAAACAATTCGAACTAACGGCACAAGAGAAGAAGGCTTCATTCGAATTTAGTATATTTGTTGCTTCAGTTTATGTAAGATACTGGATAATTTGTTCAATTTCGTGTGATTCCCCAGACAATGATTTACGCTTTATCAAGGCTTTGAAAAACCATAAGGAAACTTCAGAAGTAATCTATAAAAAAGGAATGGCAGACATGTATAATAACTTGTTGTATCGTAGTGAAGAGCCGGAGTCACTTGGGTAATTTTCTGACCTAGTAACGATCGATAAAACTATAAATAGTACAACAACTGAAACAAGTATCAAAGGAAGATAGAAATACATGAACCAGGACAATGGAAAGGAAGATATCAGTGATAAAGATCTAGAATATTTTATTGGTACAGCATCCCATTCCTTTTTACTTTCTTGCTACCTTAAGGTAGAGAAAGTGGGATTGTCAAAAAAATCGAGCTCAAGATTTTGATTAATGTTGACGTTTCATGAGGCAAAGAGAAAAAAAATTCGATTTTTATCAAAATCGGCTCTAACGCTTTTTATTAAATTTCATTTCTAAGCATTTATCAATATTACAAACAAAATGGATCCTCTCAATTTCTCGTCAAAATTATTTTAAGGGTATAAATAGGGCATAAATAGTAATTTTTTATAATATCTCTGTAACTTAAAAAAAAAGGAAATTACTTATCGTAGCAAATATGTATGTATATTTATAATATATTTTTTATTTGAAACATATCTTTATAAAACCAATAATTTTCAAACTATACACAAATACAGTATATATATATATATATATTAACTTTTTGAACACTAAAGGTAAAGTATTGCGACCGGTAAAAAAATCTAACCCAAGATGTCGATGTTTCATGACCCTACGAGCCCTGAAAAATTGTTTTTGCAATACCGTCTGTCATGTGTCTATTTAACCCTAAAGTTAAGAGTAGTTTAATAAAGGGTGAAAAAAAAAATCAACTTTTTTCTAAATCGGCTTCAACGATTTGATCAAAATTTGTATTTAGACGTTTATTAAGATTATAAATAAAATTGCTATTTTCACTTTCTCATAAATATGAATTTTAGGATACCTTACAGAAGCGTAAATGTCCGTATCTTCGCGACATTTTGAGTTACTAAATAACTTATCACTGCAAAATTATAGTACCATTAAAAATACAAATCTTTTATTTGAAATAAATCTTTATAAAAGCAATAGTTTCTGAAATCTTGGCAAATATATTAATACATTTTTGTGAGCTTTAGTTGTACAGAGATTCTACTTAAGTTTTAACGTAATAATTATTTTATGATGCCATAGAGTTGCAATGATGCTGTTTTGAACCCCTTTCATATATTCAAAAAGTCATGGATGAAGTGTATTTTTCTTTAAAGAACTGTACGTAAAGTTTAGTTTTAATACTTGATCCATGGAGAATCACACGTTTTCAGAAGTAATTTCAATGCATTGAGATTTAAAACTTTCTTTATTTCTTTAAAAAAAACTCCCTCCGTTCTATTTGAAAATCAGGTGATGGGAAGCTTACCTTCCCAACATCAGGTTGCTCGAAGTTCTCCCATTAGCTAGTTATAGCACTGCTGACAATGGGTCCAATAAGCGAGGGGTTGGTCATATATAAACAGCTGTAGCGTATAAATCCACACAGAAAAACTAGTAAAATCCACACAGAAAATATCATTTTGAACTGAACAAACTCTGGCTCTCCACGTCAATTCGTAAATGAACAAAAACTGTATCATTATAATGTAAATTTTATAATAGTAAAAGTAAAATAAAAATAAAAATCATGTGCAATGCAATTTCAAAAACATACCAATACAGTGGGAAACACGTAAACTTAGAACGTCATAGCCGTGTGATAACAAGTGCGTAGTAAGGCATGCACACGCCATCATCATAAGCCCGGTATTTTTATAATTACTGCCCAACCGTTAGACTTACACGGGTCCACATCTACATTTGCATCATCACCACATAAAAACTGGTATCGTTATAAATGGTGCCCAATCGCGGGGCGATATCTCAATAGAGTAAGTAAATAATTAATTAAGTATCTCAAAAATCTCATGTTCTTTTTCCTTTAACCTTTTAAATTAAATGTTTGTACAGCAATAATCTATCTCAATCATTTTAGACTCAATAGACAATACTTCCCTTTTATATTGGTCTAAATTTATAAATAAGGAATTTAATAGCAATCCGATAACCATAAGATTTGCAACCTCTAATAAAATGTCGAAAATTTAAACCGGAAGTAGAAAATTTAATACGAAGTGTTGACTCTTGTGTACCCAATACCGATCTTTGTTTTTGTCCAAATATACAAATGAAGTATTTAATTCTTTAAAAATAAAATTATAAAATTTAAAACCAGGAGTAGTATAACGCAATTTTTGCTCGGGCATGCTAGTGTATATTATTTAGTTTCACACAATATATTACGAGTTTTGAGTAAATACATCCAATTTTAAACAATGGAGGAGGAGGAGTTCCGTTCAATTTATTTTGAAATTTGAAGTTGGATTCTTCATCCAGGAATACAGATGAGGAGTTCCGTTCAATTTATTTTGAAATTTGAAGTTGGATTCTTCATCCAGGAGTAGTGTGGATGCCCGTTCGTTCCAGCCCTCAGGCTATATTTGTGACGTGTTGTTATTGCTAACAGTTGAGGAATTTGTAAAC
>CABFVZ010004837.1:25462-36456 GCA_902151445.1 Timema monikensis | reverse complement strand
CCCCCCCCCTTCCCTACGTTCCACAGAACCAAGTGCTCCAGTTCGGTTCCTTACACTGTAGTCTGATCATGTGGTGGTCTTCTGGTTCCTTGCTGATCTGGTGTTGTCTCTTAGTACCGGCTGCGGGATACGAACACACACCTTTTAACAGTGAGTAGACGATATATTCTCTCTCTCTCTCTTTCATCTTGTGTGTCGGAGGGCTAATGAGTCTTGTCGCTTAGCTCATTTATTGTTTTTGTTTTATCGCATGAGAAGGGAGTGAAGAGATACAGGAGAAAACTAGCTCTATGAGTTTTGGGCAACTTTTTTTTGTTTCATGTGTGAGACTAAAGCTTGATTCACACGTTCAAAGAAAATAGAGAAAATAATCTGTTTGAGTGATGCGGTAGGCCTAATTCACGCACTAACAGAAACTTGTGTTGACCCATCATGCTTTGTACCACAAACTAGGAAACTAATTTCAGTTATTTTTTTTTTAGTAGATAAAAACCTCTTTAAGAATACTGTAACGATTTCTATTTCTTTTCGTTTTATTATTTTGTTTCGTGAAGAAAATCAAAGCAAACCTGCTTCAGTGGCCGAATGGTTTAGGGCGTCATTCTCGTGTTTGACTGTCCGATTGATGACGGCAAGATCTGGATTTGAATCCCGGTTGGGTCTACTGAGGATTTTTTTTTCCTAAAATGGTTCCCCACTCTCCTTTCAGGCAAATGTGGGTGGATTACCTCTGAAATGTCCTCATCCCTACAACATAATAGTTATGATCAGACATGCGTATAACCTGAACAGATAGTAAGAAGCGGCGTTAACAAAATAATAATTAACGAAACACGCGCTTTCTATTATGTCATATCATTTCACCAAGAAAGAATCAAATAGCTAAAGTTATTATGTATGCTTTTAGTGAGGATAGCCCTAGCTTTTTGATTCTTAATTATAATAATTTAAGTGGCAGCATTAAGCCAACTACTGAGTCGAAGGTGGCTGCGTTAGCTGATAGCTCGTGATCTTAATAAAATCACACATTTGTAACCAATGATTTCCACACGTCCATCATAGACTCTGCCTTAAAAAATATGAGTGAAGAATGACCTTGGGCACGGGACGATTCTTGGATAGCTGAGTGGTCAGACAGAGCATTGGCGTACTAAGCCAAAGGTCCCGGGTTCTATTCCCATGTCCAGGTGTCATTTTTCAATTTTCAGAATATGATAATCAAGAACGTTGAAACAATTTCAAGTAGCGCCGAACATGCAACACGGGTCGCGCTGATATCATGTGATTGGTTCAAAGATCATCACGGAATAACGTGTTTATAATCTGCTCTTGTTTTATCGACGAACGTGTAGGCGTGTTTACCTTATGTCAGTGATTTTAAAACCAGCCTCGGAGGCGTAGTCAGCTGACGCGTTAGTTTCGTGTTGAACTATGCTCCTGAAGACGGGGAGATCGAGGTTCGAATCTCGGTCGGATGAACTGACTTTATAGACTTTTTTTCAAAACCACGTCTTACAATCCATTCAGGTTATACGCTTAGGTACCAATTGCACTAATGGTTTTATTAATTAGGATAGCTATATTTATTAGAAGTGTATCCGCATTTGTTTGGCGAGAGGAAAACCATTTTGAAAAAATCCCCCTCAGTACACCCGACCGAGATTCGAACATCGACATCCCTGTCATCAGCCGTATAGTCTACTACGAGAGTAGCACTTTAGACCATGTGGCCACCAAAGTGGGTAATATTAAATTTAACGTATCTACTGAAAACATTTTTATTTACTTTTCCCGAAAGATATTTTTGTCGTTATTTATAGGTCTATGATTAGACTGTGTGATATCATTCGACTAACAAAGAAAACTAATTTTCTGTGCTCCAACATTCCCTCGTCTCGAATACAGAGCGGTTTTGTTATTGTCCTGTGAGCTGAAGTAGAGCTCTGGTTCGAATACCGGTTAGAGAGGTCAAATGGGAGCACTCGCGGTGCTGTACAAGCTGCACAGAGACCGTTGTAATCGTGTTCCATGAGTGCCAACAGCCCATATGATTTCGGTGAATAAACACCAATATCAAGGACTCACCTGCTTAAGTGGACGCATGGTCTAAAGCGTCACCCTCGTGTTGGACTAGACTGCCGATGACAGGAAGATTGGTCGAGTGAACTGAGGTTTTTTACAAAATAAATTCACTTTCCCTCCATGAAAATGTGGGTACACTTACTCTAAATTCAATCTTCCTCATCCCTGGCTCATTATTGTCATTAATACTTAGGCTTGTAACTTGAACAGGGTGTATGTAAAGGTGATAACAAAAGCTGTGTGGCGTACCGCAGAGACTTTCTCTCTATTTAATCTTAAAATAGAGACATTTACTAAAAACTAGTAATATTTGTGAAACGAAATAATATACACTTTTCTAGAAACAATCCTTCAAAGAAACAAAGTAGAATACACTTTTAAAAAAATTATGAAACGTGTAACATTTCTTTCCACCAAAGAACATATCAATAATTTACTTTTTAAAGACTATTTTATGTACATTGGATATATTTATATATTATATATCTGTGTATATTATATATATATTGATCTATAGCTCAGAAATTGATTTAAAAAATATATGTTTCAAACAAAAGAGTTTTACATTTAATATTACTATAACATTACAACTATAAATTATTTCGTATCTAAATAGTTACGGCAATATTATCAAAATTGGAAGTTTATGTATTGTAAAGTGCCTTTAAAGTAATTTTCATAGAAAAATGGAAATTGCCATTTTGTTTGTGATGCTAAACAGTCTCTAGTTATAAAATCTAATTAATATCATTAAAGCATATTTTGAGAAAAGTTCGAGAAAATTATCCGCCTGATTGTGATTCGAACCCCGATCTCTCCATCGTCGGTAATTCAGTCTTTTGTGAGAGTGACACTTTAGCACTCTTTCGAAATAACTTGTATTTCCGGTTACGGAGATACCGGTCTTCAAATACCGGCTAAATGTACGAAGCGTTTTTTTTTACTAGATGCTTTTTCACTCTGTATCTAAACAAATGCTTGTATAGTTCCTCTATACTCTCTCTCTTCCTTCATCTTTTATCTATTTAGTATTACAAGGATAGCGTATAACCCGAACGGGTAGTAAGACGCGGTGCTAAATATTATATTATTACAAGGATAGAAGAGAGGAGAGTAAGAAGTAGTACACAAAAATAAAAATAGAATTTTTTTTTTTTGCATTCGAGAATCATGGGTTTTTATTGTGGTGAATATTTATAAAAATATACATTTAAAAAAAATACCCCACCAAGTCCTGCTACTAGTTTGTATAGTTAATCTGATGGAATAGGGATAAGGAACGTAGAATTTAGAGGAAATGTAATTGAATTTTCATGGAAGGAGAATGGGGAAACCAATTAAAATAAAAGCATTATCGGCTTAGTTGGTTCAGATTTGAACTCCAAACTCTACATCACATAACTAGACAGCTTATATGAGCCTGATATTTATTCAGCAGGATAACTCGTAATAACCATACAACCATAAGTGGAAGCCATTTCTATTATATACCAGATTTTCTCTGTGTGTCCCATTACACGTAGCAGGCAGGTTACGTACGGCGCTACTTTCGGACACCGTTTCGCAAAGATACGAGTTGACACACACGCTGCTTTCTGACGAATGTTCATCTTGAAGCTCAGTGGATGGGAAGGTATTTTATCGTCCACACTTGTTTTTGCTGGTTCACTTTGTGCTAAGATGTCTCGTCAACAAGATAAGGAAAATTTTCTTACAAAATCATTATGAAAAAGAGTATACACATGACAATCTAAATGTCACACCAAGATTCCTTGACACAGGTCGATCATATAAAAATTTGAGATTTCCCTCAGCAATTTTTCAACCAGATTTAACCTAAACCATTCCAGAGACCTGTCAAGCAATCCACTGGTATCATTACCTTGACCAGTCATACGCATGTGCGGTACAACATTCCAGCACAGAAAGCAGATTTTACGACGCAGAAAGCAATCGTCCTATCAGAAAACATCAAACTAATTTAATATTAGCGATTCCAACTTGCTGATACGTATACTGGTCATTTAACTGATTTAACAGGCCCATATTAATAATTTTGGGGGCCCTGTGCCAAATAAAACTTGGGGCCCTTAAAAAGTTAGTTCCCCAATGAAGGATTATGAATCTTACGTATACATACAACGATCATACATGGGTAGTTTTATTTAGATACAAACTTTTTTTTTTTGCAAACGTTTAGCAATCACGATGTGTGCTGTGAGATTTGTTATTAATACTATAGTAGCTATTAAATTATACAGTATATTATATTCTGAGTGGATTATAGTAATGTAAATTAATAGTTCATAATATAATAATACTGAACATGATATAATCATAGTCCATTTCAGTGTAATTGCATTTTACGTAGTTTACCGTCTGCAGATAAAATAGTATATTTAAAACTTTTTTTTTAGTTTTACCCACGTCGCATTTAGTTAATTTTTCAATATTAATAATTTACTATTTTACCTTAGATATAATTGTCAATAGAAAATCAATGTTTATTTTTCTGTCAAAAGTCAACGGTACCGTCTGCACAAATGTAGTATTTCCGGTTTTGCCAAAAGTAAAGGTTGTGTATTCATTTATAATTACGGACTGTTACACTCCACGTAAACAGCAGTCTAACAGTTCCTTTCAATTAGGGAATTTATAGATTAGTTTGGGATAAACTTGATGAAAAAAAACATAAAAAAATATTGAAATATAATATTATACCAAAATAAATATGAGAAGTCAAAGTGATTTATTTGCCAGATGGGTGGAGACCCCTAGCCTCGAGGGGACCTGTACATGGCACATGCCTGTATGGTACACGATCATCTTGCACCACTGTAAAACGATGTCAGAAGGCAGTGCTACAAACTTAGTTGAAAGATGATGCCAATAACTCGAAACATGAGAAATACTTTGGACATTTTCCATTATCAAGTATTATCTTATCTCTTTCTTGAGATAATAGATTGTAAAATAGAGTAAAAACTTTTTAAATCTTTAACTATAGAAACCTTGTGAATGTTTATTGCTCGACTTTCAGAAGTTTGCTATCCCTAATGTAAATACCCCAATACAAGTATGGTTTCAGTTAGCCCAACCTTACTATATTTCATTCATGACCTAAGTTTACTTGGACGACTGCTCAAAAAATTACTAGAAATAGTCCCTATTATATCCCTACGCCAACAGTTGACATATATCACTTTAGATAACTTTAATGAAAACAAATGGCAATATATGAATGTGATAGTTAACCACAGTAATTAAGGCCAATATTATTTATATATTTATTTGAGGTTGGACACACAGCATATTTATTGTTTTATTCCACTTAAAAAATATATATATTCACAGCACTTCCACTAAATAGCTTCATAATGGCGACCGACAAATTTAAACCACTTGGTTGAACAAGACAGAAACAAGTTTTTACAATGATGCACTCACAGTAGATACGAATATTTTATTCAATTAAATATTTCGAAATACGATAAAATTTCATAAAATAATTTATTATATAGAGAAAAAATGACAAGATTTTCTCTTATCCAAGTAAATACGATGCCTGTATTAAAAGTTATTGATGTATGCACTGTATTAAACATAGTCAATAACATTCTAAAACGAAGAATAAGTACTTTTAATTATGTTTAAAATATTGTTTCGAGTTGGATAAAAAGAAATAATTAAAATTAATGAAATAATAGTGGGAAAACTAAGTTTACGTTATTTTAGATGTAAAATATAACAGGTAGTTAAAAAACTTAACATTCATAGCAAAACTGATTTCTTACAAACGTTGGCAACCCAAAACCTAAACATATGATTTTTTGATCTGTCATCCAGGTACCACATAAATCTACATACCCTCCCTTTTATAAAAATGGTTTATAATGTTAAAAAAAGCTTTTCCAAAACACCTTTAATAACACAACAAGTACATATTTATAATTGACATGTCGATCTTACAATCATTGGTTTCTTGGATTGGACAATATGTACCTAATTGGCGAGACAAATTAAAGACACTAAAGTTGTATGCACCATTGGTTTGGCCTAAGTATTTGTACGACAGTTCTTAACTAATATATCTGTTAAGTAGTCATACATAAACCATGTAATGCTTTTTATTTACTTACCTTTTTTTTTTTACCCTCCTCCCTTTCATGTAACACCAAATAGACATTTATCTTAACCCCTCCTACACACCCACCTCCACTTGTGTTACACAACTTTTCATTATTTCATAGGGAAACTTTAATCACACTAAAAGGACTCAGATTTAACAATACTCAGAATTGGAAGTAATCAATAAGTATAGTAGGAACCCGTACACTTGGTTTCGGTATCCATGGTTTACCGATGACAAATTTTATTTATTTTTAATTGAAGAAAAAAATAGCTTATAGATGACAATGACTACACCATAACCCTACTTCATCTTGGGCATAGTGCTATCATATCACCGTCGTCATCATCATCATCATCATCGTCATGTGATCGGCTCAACAAGAAGAATGGAGAATAGTAATATTATTATTATTATTATTAGCACCGCGTCTTACTACCCGTTCGGGTTATACGCACATACGCTAATGTGTAATGGTAGGGTGATTGTGAGATGAAATGGAGGACCTACAGTTTAACGTGGAATCCGAACCACGGTGGAGGCCTGGCATTCCCCACATTCACAAGATGTCTTGTCAGAGGTGAAGGAAGGGTTTGAAAATCAGATAAATCTGTGCCGGGACCGAGGATTGAACCCCGGCCGCCAGCACAGAACTCTGACACCTTACCCCTAGACCGCCAGGTCACCGAATCCCTAACACTTAGTGTAATTAGTATATAGTGGTATAACTCAAACGCGTAGTAAGAAGCAGTGCTACTAAAACAAAGAATTACCCTACTACTACATTATTATAAAACTGTGTATCTAGGTTTTTTTAGAAGATTCCTCCGAGGTGTTTTTTGATTTAGATATATAACCTTAAATTTAAGGGTACTCTACTCAAGGATGAAAAGAGAAAAGATCGATTTTCTTGAACTCAATTTTAAATATTTTGATTAAACACCATATTTACGCATCGTTTACCATACAAACAAATTGCTGCATCTAATTTTTCGATAAAAATGAATTTTGAGGGTACTTAGTGTTACGACTACATTTCCTTCATACTCGCAACACGCTTAACATAAGAAGAAATTTCCAATTTTGATTTTGATCAGTCACTGTTTGAGGTACAAAATAACTTATCACACTGTGAAGTTGTACTACTACTAATTATACATAAAAAGATTTTATTCGACATTTACGTTTAAAAAACCAATATTTTATGAGCTATAAGCAAATATATTACATTTTTTTTTGGAGGTCTTTGAAATCTGAAATTGATTGCTATACTCGTTCGTGGGGGATGTTATTTTTCCATTATGTTTCTGCAACAGTAAATATTAGGTATATATATATATATATATATATATATACACTGTGAATTTACATTTAGGGAAAAGTTTTTCAACTGGTGTGCCATGGTACATTGGTGTGCCGTGGAGGGTTTGTATGTGTGCCATGCATGGCTTGGGGTAAGATTAAAATGAAGATTTTTTTATAGTAATAGAAATATAAATATTTTAAATTCCATGATTAACATTTTATTTAATGTAACACAGTTATTAGACTAGGTGGTTAAGTAATGGCCTAAGTTTGGGCTGCTATTTTTAATTGTAATTTTGTTGGGCCAAACCATTTGTAACATGGCTCTAAAACAAAATTCAAATTTGATATTTTCTATTTAATGAGATTGGTTAGATTTTTAATCCTTGAATCTTCAATTCCTTTAAGAATTCGAAGGAATGATCCTTAATTATTGGCATTATTTTCAAACAGACTGTTAAATCTTGGATATTCAAGCTTGTTCATGTTGAATTCATTTCTACTTTTAAAAACTGGCAATGTAAAGAAACAAGAGGGGCACATTATGTATAAAACCTATATACAAACTTTTACTTTGCTCTTATCTGAAGATAAGAATGATATGAAAACCTACATTCTATCACTTTGTCAAGGTTATGGATCTAATTGCAACACATATGTTCACTTAAAAGGCATCATTAATAGAGTTCGGCTTTTTATGCCCTGAAAACCGTGAAAAATAAAAATAAAGTATTCTTGTGACTTCTCAAAAAAATGTCATAGAATAAAAAAACGTTCTAAAAACGCTTTTTCGAATACTGAACTGAGTGAAAATCACTGTATCTGCGCATGATTAACTTATTTACCCAGAGATTTATTTCAGTTGCTCATCTTGATGGACAGACAGAATCTCTTTCAGTGTGTTAAGTTGAAGAGATAAATCCTCTCGCTAGTAGCTAGTGTGACTTCACATTTAACAACTCTTACGTTTACAAATTAGCTGTTTCCAAGATTATGTACTGGATGCAAGTGACAGGCATGTTTACAAATTAGGGGTCCAGTGACAATAAGTGACCTTTTAAAAAATGTTACCTAATGCTTCCACTGTACTGTACAACAAAGCACTCCCTGAACCTAATTAATTCAATATACAGGGTGGGGCGTAAACAACTAGATGATATATGCTGAGCAAAGTGATGGACAATGTGTGAGGTTTGTCTGACGTTACCTGAGTCACATTATCTTCAAAAAGTGAAATAGTAGTAGTTTGCTTTTATTTAGCTAGTTAGTATTTACTTTTCAATTAAAGTGTTAAATTTTATTTTTAAAGTTACTAATCGTCTAATTATTTCAGCCACACACTATATATATACACATACATAATTACACACACACACTATGTATATGGTGCTTAAACAATTAAAATATTAGTAACTTGAAAATTAACACTTTACATATATAACCTATACTAAAGAGCACTCTCCAACACTAATTTTTTCAACATATATAATTAGACACTATATACACATTGAAAAGCACCCCCATCAGTAACTTTTTCAAGGTATGTATACACCATACCTAAACTTAAAAGCCCCCTCTAGCCCAAATTTTAACCATATATATACATATATTGAGAGAAAGATTTGTACAAAGAAGGATAATATTATCGAATTTTTTTATATTTTTATTTCTGTACCTTTTGTTTGCCTTGTAAAATAGCAGACTTACTTTGAAAGATTACACTGTGGTACAGCTTATAAGATAGGGTTATAATGTAAATCTGAAAAGGTAAGACACCTTTCAAGGTAAACTGAGCGTATATCAAGTTTAGATGAAAATTTTGGAACAAAATATGTTTTAAAGCTGTATTTTAAGATTAAAATCTATACCAATGGAAGATAAAATTATTAATCAGGTTTGTCCTGCTTGGTGAATATAAATATTAAAGGTTATACCATAAGCTAGATAAATCTATTGATTCTAAAACTATCAATAACAGACAGACAAGCTCATCGTATTGTAATTTTTATAATAAACATATTTTTTATTAAATGCTCTTATCAATACAATTTACACCAATATTATTTTATAGCGGTATTTAATTCCCATCATTATTACTAACACGTTCTAAACAAATTTTATTTTGTGAATGTTTTTAAGTGCCATCAATACTTTTCTCCTAGAGGTCTGATAATTATCTCATGTACCTGAAAAATAAAAGTAAGGTTTGTAATACAAGCAATTAAGTTCTTTTAATATAATATAATATTAATTACCCAAAAATGTACTACACATATCTTAAAATATTACCAGTGTTATATTTAATATCAATACAAAAAAAGTCTTAAGAATTTTTACAATATTAACTAAATAAATCCCTAAATGGTGTAGATATTTGAAAGTTCACAAGATGTGTTATTTAAAAAAAAATCTATCATTTGACTAATTGTATAAAATGTAATTACATTTGCAAAATAATTAAATACATTAATTTTTCAAGCAAATATTACAATTAAAGTGGAGTGGAAGAAAAGATTCATACTTTTGTAGTTTTCATGGCCAATATTTTTTCGGGAAGAAATAAAATAATATTGCTTTAGAAATCGATTTAATTTAATTGTATATACATGGTAATATCAACAGTTCTTGAAAATCTGTTATGAACATAATATAATTTGATCATTCTTTTAACCCGCCCGGTGGTGTAGTTGGCTAACGCGCTAGTCGTGTCAAGCTCAACTGATGAGGACGGGGAGATCGAGGTTCGAATATCGGTCATGTGAAGTGGGAGGGTTTTTTCCTAAATTGTTTTCCATTCTCCCTCCACGCAAATGCAGGTTCACTTCCTCTAATTCAACCTTCCCAATTCCTAATCCATTAGCGTAATTAGTACTTAAAGCGTATAACCCAAACGGGTAGTAAGACGCGGTGCTAAATAATAATAATCATTCTTTTAAATGAACAGAAAGAGTTATCAAATTCCAGAATATCTATGACAAATTTTTAAGAAACATTATCTAGAAAATTAAACTAAAAGTATCTACTGAAGCAATATTTAATTTATTGTGTTAAAATGAGGAATTTTAAAAAATTCAAAATTTTGGCCATTATTTTCATTCGCTTACATCCAGTCTAAAGTTTGAATAAAACAACAATCCCAACAAATGATCTTTATCAAAATATTTCATCAACATTGTTAAAAATTGAGTTTAATATCATCAACTCCTTTTTTTAATGTATATGATACGTCAATATCATATTTTGAAAACTTCCTTTGATGTATATGTATTCGAATTAATTATGAAAATTAATTCATCTCGCATATCTTACCTGAACATGCGGTGGTGTACCCAACACATACGTCACAGCGTTTGCAATGTCTTCAGCTTGAAGGAGTGGAAACTCGCCTTCAGGGATCGGACCTTGTCCCGTGACAGATTTAACCATATCTGTATCTACACCACCAGGACTGATACTCTAGGAAAAAAAAAAAAAAAAA